>JAOVVI020002384.1:0-21244 GCA_028571085.2 Nepenthes alata | reverse complement strand
GGACCATTTGGTCGCTAAGTACCTCTCCTATATCGTATGTAGTAGGTAATTTTATTTTTAGGTGTGGGATCGAGGTCACTGCCTCGAAAACTGTCAGGCGAGGACGTTCGAAGATGGCATTGTAGACCGATGGAAGGTCTACTACCAAGAAGGTAAGTATTTTGGAGGTTGTCTTTGGATAAGTCCCCAATATTACTTCCAATTGGAGGACCCCCTGGACAGGTACTGGCTTGTTTCCAGCCTATATAGGGGTCCTTTGATAGGCTTTATTCAACTTTTTTTTAGACCCAATTTAAAATAAGTGCCAAGGTAAAGTAAATTTCTAGAATTTACTCGTTTTAATTGGTAGTCTACAGTATCATTTGAAACGACCAAAGGATTGGAGTGGAGAGTAAATACATGCGTCATATCTTCGTTGCTAAAACTAATAATATCATCATTAACTCCTACCCTTGACTTTTTGCTCATAGTGTCCGACTCCAAGCGGATTGGGGTGTTGTTCTTTGCCGCTTGTGTAATTACCATACTAATAATCCCAACTGCGACTCGATTTCTTGGCTACTGGATCTCATCTTCGTCTGTTCGACCGGAGGCTTGTTCGGGTCCTTGCAGGAGCCGAGTTAGGTATCCCTTTCGAATTAGATCTTCAATTTTTTTCTGTAATGTTTGACAATCTTTTGTGCTGTGACTCGCGGACTTGTGGTATAGGCAATATTTTGATTGATACATTCCATCTGGGTTTTTTAGTACCTTCGGTCACTTCAGGAATTTCTTATCTCTGATTTGTATTAGGATGTTAGTGCGAGTGTTGTTCAAGGGAGTCGGGTTCTGAGGTCTATATTCCCTTCGGACGCCTGGTTCAATCCAAGGACGTTTCCGGGAATGGTTGTTGTTTCCATTCTTTTTTCTTCCACCGGATGGTCCTTCAAAAGATATTTCCTTATAGTTCGGTCACTTCGCTTTGTTGGTCTCTTTAGCGGCTATGTATACACGGACGATGGCCTCGGGCTCTTGGAAGGTTTGAGGATTTTGTTGGGTAAGATGTTTGAAGAAGTCTCCCGGTTGTAAAGTTGTAGTGAAGGTGCTTAATTTTACCTCATAGGTCAACTGGGGTACTTTTCGGGCTTCGAAAGCGAAAAGGCCTAAGAAACGCTTCAGCCTTTCGTCTTTCTTCTGTTGAAGGCGACTCAGAAGCCTCACATGTTTATCCTCTCTTCAACTGGAGGCATGCTATGATAAGAAGCAATCAGCAAGTTGCTGAAGGAGCCTGTTAAGGGGAAGCACTGACATATGGCCGAATCATTTATGCCCTAAAAACCGAGAAGAGTATGGAAGTAATTTAGGTGGTCCATTGGGTCAGTGCTTTGATCATAGGGTTCTATGGTTTGGCATTTTGAATTTTTAGGGGAGTGGCTCCATTTGGATTTCTCTTGTGAAGGGTGACCTCAAATTGAATCGGTTGGCATTGCCTCGAAATACTTGTTTTTTTTTTTTTATAACTTTTTCCATTCTCCCTTCCAACCTGGATGATGATGCTTTCCTCTTCTCATTGAGAAAAGTTCTTAATTCCGTAGGGTATGGAGAGATGTGAGAGGCTGTGTGACTCATTGCCTTCGGAGGGCGAGTGCTATAAGAGGATTCAGTCAAGGGTCTTCTATTGTCACGGGAGCATCGGGGGTTACACTTCTCAGGGTTGTTCTTCGGGATCTCGTAACTTAAGCGACCTACTAGGCGTGATGGGCCCCTATCTGTCGAAACTGCCTGAGTCTCGAGGTCATTATGCAGAGGGGTCTTTTTGGCAGGGTGTTTCTTCCCGCTATTCCTTTGTTTGGATGTTATAGTTTGGGAGGCTGAGGATGGAGCTCCCTTCGGATACTTGTCCAAGTGAGCGCATATGGTCTTAACGGCTTTAGAGATGTCCATTTGCGTTGCAAGTGCACATATGCAGGGGTTCGGATGCTCATCCACACGGTTACCTGCAAGGGGATTATTACTGCATGAAGTGGTATCCTTGACCGGTGCGCTGATTTGAGCATGGGTGTTCACCATGTTATTGTTCAGTAGTCGGACTTTAAGTTGTTTTTCACAGACGGCGCCAATGATGTGTTCAGGGTCTGAATTATTATATGGGTTAGGGAACCAAGAATCGGATTTTTACGTCAGGTTGATCTGAAACTGATTCAGTCTCCATATTCTTGAATTTGGATCCTGCATAACACAACAAATAAATAAGATATCAAAGGATTAGCGGGACTTACTCTCTAATATATCCTCTGATACTCAAGTCAGTGACGTTTTTATGAGAAAAGAAAAGAGGATATTAGATGAGTTCGTTAATGCACGTATGATGAATGTGGGAGTGGGGAGCGTCTTTTTTAGAGAGATCTGCGCTTATGAGGAAAGCATCTTACTTTTATATAGTGTCTTGCCTCTCTAGCAGTCTGTATGTCCTCCTTTATTCCTGTTGAATAAGGGGATATTTATGGAGTCACCAGTAGTCAAGTCGTTCTTATCCACTGACAACTATCCATAGAACTGCTTGGATAAGATGAGGCGGTTATAGCGAGTTCCATCAGCGAGTTCCATCAGCACACGTGAAGGGGGCCGCTCAAACTAGGCTGACAGATCTATTAGTCTATTTGGGCCATTTAATTCAACTGGACCAGTCTGATTATAAGTAAATCACTTCTGCTGATGACTCTTTGATTGGGCCTGACCAAACCCATCAACATCTATATGGGTGCACTGAATATCACTGAGCAATTGGAATGGACAAAATCATTACTGAGAGGACTTCATTTACATAATTCTCTAGTAAAAGAAAATTCAACAATTTGAGATGATTGCTTCTTCCTTGCACATGCAGATGTTCTGTTGCTTCTGGTCATGAGGACTATTTCTTCTTTTCTAATCAAGATTTAAGTGATTATATATGCTGAGAATGCTCTGCCTCTGTGGCATTTGATCTTCTCTAAGAGGAACTTTCACAGGATTGTGTATGTTTTATATGGATTTACTTTGATAGTGGGAGAAGCTTGTTGGTAAAACATTCTCCTAGGATAGTAGTAATCTTCTCCCAATTTCCTGTGTGGTGTAGGAAATCATTTTGAAAATATTTTTGGTAGTCTAGTTGGACGGAAAATTTATGGTGGTATAGTGTGGAGTCAGTGGTTGCTGGTCATGCTGATGGTAGTGGTAGGTGATGGTGGTGGTGAAGTAGCGATGGCATCATGATGCTAGATTATTGCGGCTGCTCAGATGAAAAAGAAGTTCATGGATAAAAATATCGATATTGGTCTTGGTTATATCGGTATTATCCATATCAGTCACAAATCATTTTTTATAACTATATCAAAACTGAATTGCATATTAAAATTTAACCCTATTTAATGATTTTTTACATGTTTAAAGTGTTTTGGACAATTTTATTATTTGAATCATAACCTTAATACCAAATAATGCGCTAGAAATAATAAAATGACAAAATGAGCTCCTAATAAAGAGAATGAAATGTTGCTCATAACTAAATGACATTAATATTATTAATAAGGTAGCAGCAGATGACATACTTATAAGCCTGTAACAGAGTCTTATAATTTGCATAGCCAAGCTTGATGGTAATGTTGCACTCTAACCCATTCTTAAAGCGAACAGTTTGTTGAAAAGAAAAACAACTTGAAATTTATTTTAGACAAGTTAATACTAGGAAGTAGCCATAACTAATACACAATTAGCATCAAATGTTCATAGGGAAATGCAATTATATTAATGCAAGTTGATGTTGTGCAATTATAACCTTGATAGATCACTGCCATGTTGATCTTAGTTGGTATGCAAAATTGCAAGTTTATGATATCTTAACAAAAGAAGTGATAAATAGAGGATTGGGTCCCAAGGGATTGAATTTTTCTATGAACCAAAATTATTCTTGTTTATCTAAACAATCGAATTAAATATGAGAACTAATTACCAATCGAATATCTATACACTGATAGTTTACACGAAAAAGAGATTAATTTCAATATTGAAGAAATGTAGGGTTTTTGTGATTTAATCTATATATTCTTATGTAACACATTTTAATTACTCGTATATAATATTTAATCATGATGACAATGAAGATAACATAGATACCTAATGTTCTTTTTTGGGTTACATCAAAATTATGATAATATATCTATCCAATTTATCCCTGTGGGAATAAAATAGATACCGCACATTAGATTAAATTTATCTCTTTAAAGATTACATAAGTTCATGTAGTATATCTTTATCTACAGTGAAACTTATAGTACTTTTCTCAAGATCTATCAAGCATGTCTCTCTTCCTGATCTTAACATGTCTTATCAAATCATCAAAATGGTGATCAGTTGTTCAAAAGTATTAAGAATATAGAGAAATAACCATAATGAAAAAATATTGTTATATGAAATAATATCAAGTGTACGTACTTCAACACTAGGCTTTATCTAAATCCTAGTAATAAAACTTAGTTCATTTAACAATAGACATGAAACTCTTGAAGTTCATACTCTCAACGAAGGAATAGTGAAATGAGAAAGAAAAATGGAAGAAGAAATCTGCCTCTTGGAATTTCTGCTGGCCGCTTCTGCCTTCCATTTTTTCTCTTCCGTTTCCAGCCTTGTTTTCTTTAATTGGTCGGTGTGGTGGTAGTGTTGGTGCCTGATGGTGATAATTTTTGTAGTAGTGAGGTTTCTTCTTTTTTTCTTTTTTGGTGGGGGGGGGGCATTGATGGTCTGATGGCATGGAAAATCAAAGCAAACAGAGACAATGCTATTCATTGAATTGAATTCATTTTCCGTTTGGAAATTGTTTTCAATTCTCCATGAAATAAGACTTTTTTTTTGGGGGGGGGGGAGGGTGGAATATCTCCATTGCTCCAAATGGAGTTTTAATGCCACTAAGCAACTTAGCTTGTTGTGCTTTGTTGAATATTTCTGAACTGTTGTATATAACTTATCTTGTCAACTGACAATGCTTTTATGTTTAGATTCCTTCCAAATCAGCTGTTGTGCTAAAATTCGAGCTCCTGTATGCTTCACTATTGGAGAAGGGGTTAGTTGACAGTACTGCTTTTCTGTATTACTCCTGTTTCATCGTATTGAATAGGACTGTACCTTTTTTTTTTGGTACTTGTAATATTTCGCAATTTGTATCCCCAGCATGTGCAGTTTTGTAACACACTATGAGCAGGTCTGAGTTGCAGGCTTCTTTAATTTCATCTCCTGCTGCTATCCATGAATTTCGAATTCCTCATAAAGCTCTTCTTGGGCTGCATTCATATTGCCCTGTTCATTTTGATACTTTCCATGCTGTGCTTGTTGATGCAAGTGTGCATATCTGTCTGTTGAAGTCTGGTCTACACACTTACCAACAGAAGGTAGCCAGGTCTGTTATGGCTTTAGTTCTTTCTGTTGTCCAGATTATTTCTCTTTTTTAGTACCAAAAAAAGCTACCTTAATTTTCAGTGATTTGTGCAATGATCAGGTTGTCGGTGGAACTGCTTCTGAACAGTCTGGAAAAGTACGTTTTTACTATTTTGTTTTGTATCCCATTTTAATACTCCCTAGTTTGATGTTATTTCTTGATTTTCTTGGAGGAGTTGTGATGCAGGGAAGGGGAAATATGGGAGGGGAAGGAGAAAAAATTGGAAAAAGATGAAGGAACATGAAACAAATTACTAAAAATAGAAGGAAATCACAATTACTCAATATTAATTTAATTTATCAATGCCTCTTTCAACAACAGAGTTAGGGCCCTTATATAAAGGAACTCTATTCCTAAGTTAATTAGAAAATAAATATAATTTTCTAACTAAAATCTCAAAAATGAAGAAATAATATGACATACTTTTCAAAATTTTAAAATAAAATCACATCAAATAAAACTTTTCACATAAAATTAAAATCAAATAAAAAAAATATTGTCTAATTTGGAATGTCCGTGATGTTCGCATCAAGTTGGTCTGGTTTAACTATTGTTTCAGTTTTAGCTTGGCAATATATGCCACTATTTTCTCCCTTAATATAAATTGCTTTTACAGCGTACCCTTGGTGTATGCATGTTTCTGATGCATCTGTTACATTAGATGCTTAGTTTCACATTAGATGGACAAAACTGTGGACTTTTTCTAAGTATCAATAAGAAAGAATAATATAAGTTAGAAGATTCCAGGATGGGCTACTATAGTTACAACTGTAACTACATAGCAGAAACAGAAACTAAATTTTTAACAGTTTAAAACTTCTAATCATTGACAAAATCCAACATCAAAGATGAAGAAAGGGTAGTTGCCTTTTTCTCCAAAAAAATATAAGTGATGAACCACAATATAGTTGCTTAATGTTGGTCTTCTCAATGCCCTCAGAAGACGCCCATTTATTTTCTTGGAAATATTCCAGATATCTATCCTTCAAATAACGTATCTATTAGACATATTTCATATCCAGTTCAGCTGATGTATTCCATATGAAACAGTGATACATTTATTGAGAGGCTTTGTTTTTCAGTGATGAATCTTGAAATCCACTTGCCCAAAGATAGCTTTAAAGTTAAAAACCCTGAAACCTTTTACCATCAGATGATTTATCAATTCCCCATTTAGACAAGTGAAAATTTGACCCCTTGAAATGTGTCATATGCCTGATTGAGCCTTATTTCTGCTGAACTAGGAATAAGGAAAAAGAAGACATGAATACTTTGGAAAAATTCGCAAAGGTCCTCTTTAACAGGTAATCCAGCCACCATTGGACAAATATGGTTTCTTCCATATGAGTAATCCTCTTTCAATATTTTTAATTATTTGGTTCCCACTTGCTCGCACCTTTGTATTTAGCTTCTAAAGGAAGCCTCAAAATCTAATTTGAAAAATGGCAATGTTGTATTCAAGAATTCTAGCAAGCGTAGAACCATCTACTGCATCGGCAACATCATTCAACCCCTGCTTTGCCAAATTATCTCTCAAGTTGTAACAATATTCAAACGCAAGCACCTTGCACCTTAAGTAAAGGAGATATCCTGTCCTACTGCGAAAAATGATTATTGTATTGTTCCCTGATGGTAATTGTGATCCCCAACTCCTTGCCATCCATCATCTTGAGTGTGAAACTGATGATAAAACCCTTTTCCACTGCTTTTCAGTGAAATGACTCAACACATCCTTTGCTACACCAAATAATAAAATTGAAAGAAAATTTTCTTTTCACAACCTCTACAAGATGAGAAAGTTTTGGCTCTGTCTTAAGATTAAATATTACGTGAGGGAAGAAATACAGCATTTCAATTTACTCACCAAGGAACACTAAATCTAGGCGATCCACCTGCTATCAAGCCCAACATTTGCCACAAAGGATAAGAAAAATCCAATGAACATGAATCTGTGTACTTTAGTAACTACAATGTGGCAAGCTTTAAGCTAATCTACCAGTTAGTGCTTTCAGCCTCTTTGCTATTACTTTTTCCAACTGCCTCTCAGTAATAGGTTTAATGCAAACCTCAACAATTATTCTAGACAAACAGAATTGAGTTAGAAAAAAATTGTAGAAGAAGTGAGCATTCAAGATTTGATGTAATCCCCAAAATGTTGGAAAGGGGGTATCATAAAATCATCCTGCCCTGAAGCATTATCCTTACCATGTGAACTGTCTGCGGGCCAGAATTGGGTGTCCATGTCTGAATTTTTCGTCTGCAAGCAATGGAAAACTTCCCCAATCATTAACAATAAAACTGAGATTAGAACTGATTTTCTAGATTCAATACTGGGCCATATAACTAAGTAATTCTAAACCTAATTAACTCCCAAGTCCTAGGCCATCTAGGAAACTGCGTTATTTTCTTCTAATAAAATATTATACAGTAAAATGAAAAATAATAAGAAAACTGAAAAAAAACTCTAATATCTAATTACAATAACATCCTATAATTATGGCAAAATTATGAGTCTTAATTCTCCAATTATTTCTTTTATAATATAAAGGAAAACATCAGTATTGTTACCGATCACTGCTATATCGGTATCAGACATATTGAATGATACATATTAGTTTCGGATATATTAAAAGCATTTTTTATGAATCATAACCTAATAAGGATATATTAGCTGATATATAGATCAAATGTCGGGTATATTGGCTGATATATCGTTAATATGGCTATAGATAACGGTTTTTTTCACTATATCAGCGGGCCTAATCCGATGTATATCCACAAATATTTTATTCCATGCTTTATATGCATCCTGAATCATATGTCCTTGATGAAAGCCTTCAATGAGGAAGTTTTGAGTGACATCTAAAAGTTTCAATGTGCACAGAACTTGTTTCTAATAAAATGCCATGAAATGAAATCCAGAAATAGTAAGAAGGTGAAAAAACTTAAAATTATCTAGAATGTACTAGCATCTTTTACTTGATGTATTAATTATTGAAGACGTAATCCTCCAATTATTTCCTTTCTGTGAATTCTGCATTTTGTCCCGTAAAAAGTTACCCTTGAGTTCTAGAAAAAGATCAGAATCATCAATCTTGTTAAAGCGATCACATGTCTTCTTGAGCTTCTGAGCAATGCATTGCTGAAATTAAGTGAACTTATAGGGCACCAAATCAAACACCTATTTGGAAGGAAAAACTCAACTAGTTGGACATCCTTATTCCAACTGTCAAGTTCTTTAGTTGCTTCATCATTCTCTAGATGGCCTGTCCGTTCACATATATTTTTGGATTCTTCATCCTTTCAAAATCGATTTCTGTAACCTCAATATTGGGGCTAGCCTCTTTAAAATTTATTGAGACAGCAAGAGGAGTTTGCTTACTAGGTGTCTTCTCCTAATAGATGGCGCAAATCCTTTGATCAATGATTCCTTAATGAAAAGCCAACTTGTCACATGTTCTTCCTTTGAGTTGACAGAGAGAAACCATGCTTCTTATCACACTCTTGGTAATCTCTCATATATTTGACCCAGAAGGCTCCTGGACTTTTTTCCAATGTTGAATAACAGAGAATGCAACTGGGGCTTGTCAACTGCGCAACTTGGCAGCAGCAAAAGGAGCATCTGTGAATTTGGGGTGGCTGGTGGCGAGGTTTTGTGGTTGGCGTGAGCTTGTTGAGGTTTGGGATGTGAAGTTTATGGAGTCTGTGAAAATTAGGGCTGTCAACAATCAGGGCTTTGTGAACAAGATTAGGTTCATGCAAATTGTGGGTTTTGATTTATAAAATATGAAATCATTTAGTAATTGTTATGAATAAGATAAAAAATCAAACAAACAAAAGTGATTAAGAAGTTAGTTAAATTTCACTGGTATTTATGGTTGAAATATGGCATATATTTATGTTATAAGTTTGTAAGATTATATTGTTACCTTCATGAATTCTCAAAAAATTGATATATTAGTTAGATTTAGAAACCTGTGAAAAACATCTCTATGATTAGTAGAAAATTTCGGGAAACATTGTTTTGAAGTTTTCAATGTCTTGCAAATTATATTACATAGTTGAAAAAAAAAAAAGAAACAGTATTCTTCAGTTTTCTAACTAAAACATAAAAATTTAAACCGATTTTCTCTTTTTTTCTATGGAAAAATTTCAGGAATGCCCCAATTTTCCAACATTTGAGAACGCCATACAATTCTCAAAATTCCAATTCAATTCAACATGCATGAAACGGAGATTCAAACTCAGTGACTTGGGAAAGTAATTCTAAGCTGAATTATCTCCTAAACCATACATGCTAAACCAAGCAGGAAATAAGTAACTTGCTTGTAATAAAGATCCATAACATTAAATCTGAAAATAATACAAAAATATAAGAAGCTAAAAGATTGCTAAAAATATCTAAATTTCATTAATGTCTTATAATCAATGGTGTAGTTCCTAGGACTTTATCTTTCAATTGTTTCCTTTCTTCTCTGCATTTGTAAGTCATTGATGAAAGTTCATCATGACTAGAAAAATTTACATGGGATCTAAAATTGCAAAGTTTATGTAGAATCTTATCTGAACATTATATGACATCTAAAAGTCATCAAAGACCTGCAGCTGTTTGATGTTGACATACCTCCTGTGTGCATTGGTCATTTGATGAACTCACTTGGCTCTCCTCAAGTCATAATGTCCTAGATTAGTTGTTTATACGAAGTTCTCTCTTTAGTAATTTGCTAAGGGAGACTGATGGTTTTACTCTTAAAAGGAGTAGATTTTTCATCCCTCTCAAGTGTGTGCTATTCTAGAATTTTTTGAACTATTTTTCTATCTTTTCCTTTGTCATTTCTTCTAATGCATAAATTGGTGAGCTTTGTTACTCAGCAGGGGTTGAGTCAAGTGGCTTCTGTAAATCCAAAAGAAGTCATGCTTGTCAAAGCATTACTGACTACCCGTGACATTCTTCTTGAAGAGATGCAAAACCTTAGCAAAGGGATTGGACAAGCTATTGATTTTAATGATTTTATCTCCCAGCTAGATGATATAAAGTTATTTAGTTCTTTGCTGCGACAGCAACTGCCATCTAGCAATGAAGCTTCCAGACAGGATGTGAGAGAGGCAAGAAATAATGTTGAGGTACTTGTATCTTCTCACAATTATTTTTGCCATTTTTCATCCTCCTGTGATACTTCACTGTTACTTTTTTTTCCAATTGTGTAATCAGAATTCCTTTTTCCCTGAACAGAAGGCGATTGTTTTCCTAGATTTTCAAAGTAATGGTTTGCTTCATTCTCTATCCAACAGTATTCTTCTTTGTGCTGCACATACAATTGGCAGCCAAATCCTCTATTTGTGGAATACGTTTTTAAGCTTCCACAGGTTCGTTTAGTGCTCTCTGTCGAATTGCATTTTCTAGAATGCCAATATTCTCAATACTGAAATGTTTGGATAATTTTAAATCTATTGTGACTAGATTGTTTCAAATATTGGTCAAGTTCTATGCAAATTTATGTGGGTGTTGATATATATATTGCATGCATCTTTCTTCATAATTGTGCTTGGTTTCACCAAAGGGAAAAAAATAATCTGGGATATAACCTTTATTAGGGCCTTTTGGTGGGAAATTGTCTGAGTATTGGTCAAGGTCTCAACAATTCCAAGCGAGTGTATTCATTACTTGGGGGCATATTAAGGCCTACCATCATGGCCATGTAAGTTTCATCATATTCAAAATTTAGTTGCTACAACTTTTGGCTGCTGTAGGATTTTCATCGTTAAAAAAATTTGGTAGCTTTGAATTCCAATTGTCTAGGCATACTGTGTTGATTTTCATGAGTTATATACTTGAAATGCCCCTTAAATACTTATTAACATTCTTTCAGACATGGTATCTTCTAAATAACTCTTATGCAAACATCTTTACCCTTGGCCATGAACCTCTTATGCCTTTTTGATAAACAAATTTATGAAGATGTTTCCCCCCTCCCCCCAAAATACCAATAAATGTGAGGGGTCTGTAACTAGCATGTTAGGTCAATCAGGTTATTGGCTTTATGAGCTATTGGGCCAGACCTTCTCGATGTTACTTGAAAATAACATGAATCAGCTAGGATGCTAATTTATAATTTGGGTGTTATTGGAACTTCAGCCCGCATAATTTGCCATTAAAATATTTTTATTTCTTTAGGATTTAGTGAGAAAATATTCGATATTTAAATGTTAAATTTGACGTTATCGAGCTTAGCCTATATAAAGGAATATCGATGGTGGTGTAGAAAAGTGGCAGCGTGTAGAAAAGGGGTAGTGGTAGTTTTTAGGTTTATTTTCACTTTTTAATTATTTAATTCAAAACTAAATTTTGGCTTTGATGTCTAAATTTTAGTTTAAATTTTGGGTCATGTTGTTTTCAGGCCAGGTTGTTTTAAGTTTTGGGTCATGTTGTTTTCAGGCCAGGTTGTTTTAAGTTTTGAGATTTTGTAGATCATCATAATAATATTGTTGACCTTAAATTTGATTATTTTGCTTGTTTCATAGTTCTTCTAAAGCAGATTATTCAATTCTTGTTAAACTAATTTAATTAGTCATATTTTAGGTTTGATAACAGCTATTTTGATTAGTTTTCTGCCACTTAATTTTGACTTTTGATTTTATTGAATTAGGATTTAAATATTTCCAGGTTTAATTTGACTTTTTTCTGAATTTGGGTTATTTCAGTTGCAATAATCATGTTGCACTACAATGTTTGCAACATTTCATGGGTGGGATTGTTTTCAATTGGATAGACTCGTATTGTTGTGGGCGTGGCATTAGGCTAGTCAATTTGCCATGATGAGATTAGTAGCCAAATTATAATAAAGAAGAAAAATAAAGATGTTGCATATCTATTAGTTGATCTTTTTCATGAACCAAGTTAATAAATTTCTCTGTAGCAGATTTTAACAGTACTTAGCACAAAGAACAGTGTTACTCAGTCAGTGGAAAGTTTGTTGATCAAGGATATTCTTTAGTTAATTGAAACAAAATTATTTCTATGTTGAATTCTAGTTAAGCTCTATTAAGTACATCAACAATGTCCTCAATGAGTTGATTGCTGAAGTTATCATAATCTGTTTCTACCTAATTCTGTCTCTTCCTTTTCTTCCTCAGTTGAATTCTTTCTCTCTAGCTTTTCCTTCTATTCGCTATTATCCCTCCCCCCCTTCTAGTCTAATAAATTTGTCTGAGTTCTTGACTCATAGTCTGTTTGTATTGAATCCTGAATCACCAAGGGTCACTACAATATTCTTGTTCCAGTTGTCATAAAAAAAACCAGACCCTCTTCCTTGTCCATTTCCTCTTTTTCTTCTCGTGGACTTCTAAAATTAATTTTTAATATGCTTCCCATCTTTTCCTTCATGTTTGAGAACCAAGAACACTGAAGCATGGAATTCTTGAGGATGCATGAGAGATTAGTAGTAGTTTGATAGTTACTGGGAACCAGGGAAGTGTTGAATTGATATAGAACTGGATGTTCTATGTGGATGGAAGTCATAAGTCCAGGTTAATCAGGATTCACTGAATGGAGTTGCATTTTCGGATTAGGAGTTCTAGTTGATGTGGCTTGGTTGTAACTTGGTAGTGATCAACAAAGTGCCATTTTCAGATTGGTTAGTAACTTGATAGTTACTGGTAGTGATCTCTAACATTGAATTGCATAGGCTGCCTCTTTTAGGCTACCTACTTTTTCATTTGATGAGATTCATTTTTGGGTAGAATTTAGCAATCTCCATGTTTTGCTTCCGTTTTTGGGCAAAGTTGTAAGTATTAAGACACTTGCCTTTGTATGGCTTAATAATAGTACGTGGAAAAAGTGGCTGTTGACCTATTACAATTTCAAAAGAACTCTTATTTGAAAAAGAGTATTTTTGAGTATTAAAACAAAATTGAGCAATATCGATAATCTTTATCTAATCCTTCACACTGGCGCTCATAAAATAGCATAGGTACCATTGAATCTCTTGTTTTGACCATCAGTTTGAGGATGATAGCTCGTTGATATATTCAATTCTAAATATAGCAATCCAAATGGTTCTGATTAGAAGGCTCTGATGAAGAGACCATATTTGTTACCTATAATGCTTTGGCTCACTCTACAGTATTTAATAATGTGCTTGAAGAAAGGGACGCTGTCTCCTCTCTTGAATAGTTTTTTGATATTAGAATAAAAGTGGCGTACTTTGAGAAGCAATCCATGACCATCGAGATGCATGAGTATTCACCAACTTTAGGTAGCCTTGTGATGAAGTCAAGGGAAACACTTGTCCAGGGTCTACCAGGTTTAGTGGGGAGTTCTAGCAATGCCGCTAGCTTTTGTTCTTTAATCTTATCTTGTTGATAGGTGAGATATGTCTTCATATAACTCATTATATCATCCTTCATCTTGGGTTAGTAGTAGCCCTTTTGTAGGGCATGCTGTCGTCCAAGGTGACTAACTTATAGAGTGTCATGACATTCTTTAAGGAGTATCCTCTATCTACTAGCCTTAGGTATGAAAACCTGGTGTTCCTTTGTGAATATCAATCTATCGTTAACCCAAAATCTCTTAGCCCTACCTTCTTGAATCAGTTGAAGTAGTGTCATGACCGGTAGGTCTTCCCTCTCAAGTTTTAACTTTATTTGTTCTTTAATGGTTGTGGCAATATTGCTTATCAATAGGTGGGCTTCTTGAGATAAGGTGGCGAGGTTCGATCCTTTACTAAGTGTATTCATGACCTAATTGCAGCATTTGACTTTATGTTCTAGCTTAAAGTCGAATTTTGTCAAGAACTCTTGCCATTAAGCCTACTTTGAAGTCAACTTTGATTGTGTAAGGATGTTGTTAGTAGTAGTGTTGTTGGTTTTTACCATGAAATTGGAGTTGAGTAAATAGTATCTCCATGTCTAGATACTGTACAGTTGCTAGTGATTTTTTCTCTTGGACTGCGTAATGTTATTTGGTCTCTTTTAGCTTCCTACTCTCATAGGCTATTGGATGGTGTTCTTGCAATAAGGCTCCTCTGAGGGTAAAATCCGATATGTCGGTCTGCACTTCAAAGTACTTAGCAACATTTGGGAGGGCTAACATAGGCTCCTTTAGTGCCACAAGCTTAAGCTTTTTGAAGACTTGCTATGCCTTCAATTAATCCTACTTCCTATACTTTTGAATAAATTTGTCAAAAGCGATACTTTCTTTGAATACCTTTCTAGGAATCATTGGTAGTAGTGCATCTTGCTCACATTTGTCTAGATTTGCCAATTTGAGATAGCTTGCACATTCTTTGGATCCATCCTGATTTGACCTTGTCTCATGAAGTGCCTCAAGAAACTCATCTCCTATTGCGCAAATAAGCACTTCTCACGCTTTACGTAGATGCTTTAGATGATTTTCTAGACTTGAATTTTGTATCATGATCTCATCCATGTATTCATGGAATACCTAGTTTATTAATGTGTAAAATATTGCTAGGACATTGGTTAAACCAAATGATATTACAAGCCATTCAAAAGATCAATATCTTGTAACACATGTAGTTTTTGGCTTGTTTTATTGCATGATTTTGACTTGGTGATAGCCTGAATTTAGGTTGAGTTCGTGAAGTATTTTGCATTGCTGAAATGATCAAACAAGTGATCAAATAAATTAGATAGTGGTTTTTCATGGTCACCTTATTTATAGCCCTATAGTTAATGCAAAGGCTTAGACTCCCATGTTGCTTCTTTTAAAATAAAATAGGGGCTCCGTAAGGTTCTTTTGAAGGGCGGATGAATCCTGACTAATTGATCCATGTAGTTGTTTTTGAAATTTTGCTAGCTCCTGAGTTGCCATCTAGTATGCTCCTTGAGTAGGTGGCCTTGCCTCTGATATTAGTTTGATCAGATGATCCATTGCTCTCCAAGGTGAAAGAACTTTAGGAAACTCTGTTGTCATCGATTCCTTGAATTCCTTTCGGAGTAGCTTGACTTGAAGTGGCAGAGATTTTAACCTCGCTGTCTTCATCCACTAACAACGTTGCTAGGAAGGTAGGCTTGCCTTTTTTAAACCTTTTCAAAGATGGAGTGCAGACAACATTTTGTCCTTGCACTTCTCAAATTCTTAAAGTCTTTTGGAGGCGCTTACTAGATTTAGATTCTGACTTATCAAGAGTACCAAGTTTATGTGGGGCATGGGAACTCTCTTAGTCACCTTAAGGAAGTCTATCTCCAAAATTAAGTCAAAGTTATCAATAAGTGTTGTTGTAAAGTTCAGCTTCCCATTCCATTTTTCAAGTTGCACTGGCACAAACTTGGATACATAAAGGCTGGGCTGTGCCTTTGAGTTCATGGCC
This sequence comes from Nepenthes alata, assembly GCA_028571085.2. NCBI lineage: Eukaryota > Viridiplantae > Streptophyta > Magnoliopsida > Caryophyllales > Nepenthaceae > Nepenthes > Nepenthes alata. Next base: position 5,464 of record JAOVVI020002384.1, on the reverse strand, counting down.
TTCATGCTACCACTATCTTATTCGAGCCATACCAAATCAATCCACTTTTGTCCCAATCACAAAGTTGTGAGTGGTGCCTATGTTGATCATGGCATGGGCACTCTTTTTATTCACTTGAATTTCCTCGGACATTAGGCATGTTGACTTGGTATATGTCTGAGCATGCTTCTCTATTGCATACAAGAGGTAGATTTCGCTCATGTGAGCTTGGTCCCTTCGTTCTCGTCGTCTCCTGACTATGGTTGATCAGTTCTCCCTTGTAGTGCACTCAGCTCCTTTGTGTAGGCATTTTGTTACCTTATGCGGCCAGTCATATAAGAAACACCCATTAGAAAACGCCTTATTATTTGCTAATATACTAATGCTTTCTTGAAGTTTTGAGAGTTCATTGGCAACAAATTTTTCGAAAGTTACTTTCCGCACTATTGGCTTTGCTTTCTGACTTATTGATGTTGGATACACTCCGTGTATGCTTCTTTGATGAATTACCACCGTTCCCTTGATTATAATTACCCCTTTCAATGCTATGACCAACAAGTCTTTCAGCTGCATTTTTTAGGCAAAAGTTAAATTTTGCACCTGCTATCTAAATAATTTTGTCAGATCCCAATTTTGCAAGTTATCTATGAAACAAAAGAGACGATCCTTGTCGGACGTATATTGGATGTCCAACATGCATTTGAGAGAGCTTTAACGTAATCTTTAATTGTCCCCATGAGTTTGATTCATTTTTGCTTGTTTTATTTAAGTTGCTTATTTAAGTCCCAATTTTTAGTTGCTTATTTAAGTGTCCTTACACCTTAAATTTTCTCTGTCACTTTTTTTTTTGGCTCTTTTTTATCACATTTATGCGTCTAAATTCACATTGTTTTTAAAACGTACATAATATCTTATAGCAGTTTCTCTCTGCTTTCACCTACTCTTGAACCTCTTAGCCGAACCACCAAACTTCTTTTTGGCACGATAAAACCCCTTTTTTCTCTGAATTTTCATTGGCCACTCTTCTTGTGTGATTGGCCACAACTTTTCCCATTTGTTAGTGCTCCTTTCTAGATTCTAAGTGTTTTCCTAGGTATTTTCTATCTAAAGAGACTTTGCATGTCATTACTTAAGTTCCCTCATTTGGTTCTTTGGTCAATTGTGTTTGACCCTCTTTCGCTTTCATTTTCTAGGATGCATTTCTAGGAAACAACAAATGGTGTTGTACATTGAAGATTTCCTAGCAATGTTCTTACAATATAATACAAATGATATCTTTGCCTATGGGTAAAATTATTAATCTGTACTTTGGATACATATCTTAAGAGCCCCCATTAGGAAGGGAGAGCTTAAAAAACTTAGGGATCCCTTTGACTAATATCAATTCCTTCGTCCCATGGTAGTAAAACTCGTTTGGATATATCAGTAGAAACCGAGTGCATGTGTTCTTCTCAAATAGCAAAGATCGATACCTGAAACAATAATCAATTGAGTTCTTGAATAAGTCACATTTTAGTCACCAGGAGATAAGAAGTCACATCAAAATCTAATATAACTTTTTTTTTTACCCATTACTATAGCGTCCATGTTCATTTGTATGCCAATTTGCACCTTGATGTTCATGGCCATTTGGATTCCCACCACCATGGAAATCGAATCCATTGGATTACTTTGTCCATTTCCTCCAAAGTTTCAATTTTTAATTGTCCACCTAAGTTTAGGTTCTCATGCACTAATGATATTTAGAGTTTCTTCTTATAGAATCATCTTGAAGTCCATAATTCTCATTGACTACATTTTCTTTCAACTCTTTATTCTCAAGTATGTCAATTCTATTTCTAGTTCTGTCCTTTCTAGAGTGCCATAATTTTTATTTCGTCCTCTCTATATCCTAAGGTTTTTCTCCTATCCACTATGACCCAATAACCACTCCATTTTCGATTCGACATTAATTTTGATGTAGGGAAGGAGAGAGAGGAAGAAGGAAGGGGGAGAAGAAGAAGTAGGGATGTGAAAGGGGAGGGAGAAGAGACAGGCAAGGGAGGTGGCGAAGAAGAAGCAAGGGGAAATAGAGCCACAATTAGGTAACAATCATATTTATAATATAATTCCTAAAACCATATAGATATAAAATTATGGTTTTTATATAGACACAATTCTTAACTAAGAAACAAATATAACTTCCTAAATGACATTGGCCCAAAATATGAAAATAACAACTTGGAAATAAATATCACTTCCAAATGATGACAGCCCAATGTATGGAAATAATGGAATGAAATTATAACCTTTTCTAGATGTCATGAAAATTATTAAAATTATAAAATTATGATAATTGATGAAATATGACAAAATTATAGAAATATATCTAATAAACTCATCCTTGTCAAATTCTTTATCAAAGCTCCCAGTAGAATCCTCGCATAGTTGTTTGCATCTGTAATATCACGGGTATCTGATATATGACTTTGTCCATAGTTTATGTTTTTCTTTGTTTTGTAGTAGCATCTCCAATGCTGAATTACTGATCTTTCACTCGGTTGTAGGTCTAACAAAACAAAGATACTGGAATTATTGCGTGATACATGGGCTAATGATCGGAGAGCTGAGTGGTCAATATGGATGGTGTACTCTAAGGTTGAGATGCCCCACCATTATATAAGTAGCATGGCAGAGGATACTTACTTCCATGGAGGGAATTGCGCAAAGGTGTCAGTGTTGAGGAAGTTAACTGATGATGTAATTGAATGAGTATTCTGATATGCTTTGCTTTTCCATAATCCTTACGGACAACATGTTCATTTTGGCTGTTAGATTTGGGATTTCCTATGAATCCATATTTGATTAGTAAGTAGCATAAATAACATGTTAAATTCTTTACAACTTATAGTTTGTATTCTTCCTTTTTGCAGCCGGCCCAAACTGCCGCCACACGTGCTGAACTTCATCGTCGAAGTATTGCACAGATGAGGGTTGTTGTTGCTGTCTAAATACTGCTGCATTATCCTTACTTCTTATAGAAATTTGAGTTCATGATCTGGCCTCTGTAATGCAGATTAACAATTGTTCAATCCAAGATATGCAGATATTTGGTGATCCTTCACGTGCTCCTATTGTTATCGTGGAACATGTTATGAATGCACCAAGGCGTACCTACAGTGGAAACTCATATTTCCATTACACTGACTCTGAAGCTGCCCCTAGCTTGTTCAAAGAACTTAAGTCTTCTGGCAAGATTTTTGATTCAGATCAGCATCAAAATGGTCGTTTATTGAAGATTGTGGTCTTTGTGCATGGATTTCAGGTATTGTATGCTCTTGCTACTTGGTTGTCCGAGGTATATTGTTGCTTGATTCTTCCACCTGTCATTTTGTAGCCTCACTTGGTGAAATGCTATGCCTATTAACATTAAAGGCTGCTACGATTCTCAAGCTTTCATTTTTGTAGTTCATGATGCCTTACTTTCATGAATCAGTTTGTTAGGGTCATTTTTATGATTGACATATTCCATGACCATATGGAATCTTGTGTCGATGTCGGGTTGTGTTTCGTCGAAGTGTTGTATCAACATATTTCCATAACTGTCCATTCCGGCTTCCAGGAATACCGTACCTGATGTGAGCTCTCCACCCACTCGAGCCCAAAATCCTGAAACCCTGTGCTCGCTGTGAGCTCGTTACGAGCTCGAGCGCAAAATCCCGAAATACCCCGCTTGATGCTCGCCTCTTTCTCGCTCGAGCGCATATAAGGTTTCTCATGAAACCCTCCGTGCACCCGCCACGCGCTCGATCCGCACTCGAGCGCTGCGGCAACGGGCAGAATTTTTAAACTCGTTTTTCAAGTCCTTTATAAATTTGCATCTTATTTCCTTTGCCCTAACTTTTGATTGAGGATTGTGGAGCGCGCCTCTTTGAGAGATAGTTCTTTCACTCCATTTAATCGATGATTCTCACTCAAATTGAGAAAACCGATATTTCATCATTGTGCTTCATGTGCTAGCGGTTTTCTCACCATTTTCTCTTTATCGATTCATCACTTCTACCATTCTACCTTAATTGGTGACGTCGGTACGTTGAAGAAGGGGATCCGGTCGTGTTTAGCAATTCAAGTGGCTCGAAAGGGAAAATTGACTTGAAGACCGGAAGGCGTCCGGTTCCGTTGCTGTGGGCAAATCCGAGTTCCTTGGTAGGGATTACAATACGGGAGTAAGTCGGCTAGGTTAGCGCGTCGTTACCACCCGATCTGTAAGCTGATTTTTATAGTGGAGATTTTCTCTGGCTGTTGAAGTCCGGAGGGTTTTTCTCGATTATCGTGGGTATCGAGTTTTTCCTTCGTCACCAAAATTGTCTTTTTATTATTGCTTATTATCGTATATTTCTTATGTTTATTATTATTATTATTATTGGCATTTAGATATAAATATTTTTTATTTGTATTGAATATTTGATTTTGTACCGTTTTCGCTAATCCTGTATTGGGTTGAAACATTGTTGTATAATTTGGGACGAAACGTCCTTTTTCAATTGGTGTCAAAGACTTACCCCGATCCGCGACCCCCGATCTAGATGTATACGAGTTGATCACTCTCCGTACATCTCTTCTTTGATGGGAGCAACTATGCCTATTGGAAGGTTCGGATGAGAACCTTCCTTAAATCGATAGATTGACGCGTGTGAGCTAGTACCCAAATTGGGTGGACTCCACCCAAAAGTGGTGCTGAATCAAAGGTTCCGTCTTTGTGGTCAAAAGAAGAACTTGATACTTGTAATTGAAATAGTAAGGGATTACATGCTATTTTTATGGCCATATCTCCCGAAGAATTTAAACACATATCTATGTGTAAGATTGCAAAGGATGCGTGGAATATACTTGAAATCACTAATGAAGGAACCAAACTTGTAAAAAATTTAAAATTACAAATGCTACCTGTCAGATTTGAAAAAATCCATATGAAAGTTGATGAAACTTTTGTTGAATTCTATGCTCAGTTAAATAATATTGTGAATTCTACGTTTAATTTAGGAGAACGGATTCCTGAAAATCATATTGTTAGAAAAGTTCTTAGATCACTCTCGGAACGATTTAGATCTAAAGTCACCGCAATAAAAAAAAGTAAAGATCTTGATAAAATGAAGATTGAAGAACTTGTATAATTTCTCCAAACTTATGAGCACACACTTCCATAGGCAAGGAAGCAAAAATTAATTGTTCTAAAATCAAGTAGGGAAGAGAGAAACTGGGACTCCAATGAAGAATCGTGTAGCGATGATGATTTTTCTTTATTTGTTAAGAATTTTAAAAAATTCTTGAAGAAAAATAAATTTTCATTAGACAAACCAAATGTGGATTTAAAACGATGACCTTAATTTAAAAAAAAGACTGACGCAAAATTAAAGAATCCAAATCAAAAAATACTCAAAGTGTTCAATGCCATGAGTGTAAAAATTTTGGTCATTATCGTGCTGAATGTCCAAATCTTAAACGC
>JAOVVI020002383.1:0-21246 GCA_028571085.2 Nepenthes alata | reverse complement strand
TACCAATAGGCTTAGGTAGAGATGGATTTAAGCAATAAGAGCTCTCGCCGTATATCATCTCATAGACCTAAGATGAAACAATTCAACAGATTCATAGTAGTGAGGCCGGAAGTGCGTGTGGATAATGCTTCGAACTCCGTCATGTAGGTGGGTATAGTCGAGGTTTGTCGAAACTTGTAGAGCGTGGCCTCAGGGTTTGAATATGTAGACTACCCGAATCTCAGTTCTAAGTCACGAGAGAATAACTCCCAAGTTAAGAGTTGTCTGATGGCGTACATCTACTGATATCATTGGAGGGCCGGATCATACATATAAAATGCAGCGATGATCAATTTCTGCTCAGGTGGGGTTCTAAGATAGTGGAAGGAACGTTCAATCTAAAAGATCCAGGCGAGAACGTTCTCCCCAGAGAAAAACAAAATTTTGAGTTTAGGAAGACGAACAGAGATAGAAAGTTGAAGATCGGTTGCTGCATGTGGAAATAAGGGTAAGACATGAGACATCTTGTGGTTAAGACCAGTTGGAGTTGCCATAAACGACAGAGGAGTAGGAAGCAACAGCGGATTTATTGGTGGTGGGGGCGATTTGTTGAGTTGAAGAAAGATTTCAGATAGAGATTTTTATATATGTTCAGTCACAGACGAATTAGAAGTAATACCTTCACCATCTTGTTGTATAGTAGCCGCTGCCTCCTTCAAATCTTTCGAAAGTCCTGCGATGGAGTCTTTAAGGGCTTTGTAACGTGTCGTCATTCCTTTTGTTATATCTCAATAAAAGCACCAAATTGATACGCAACAAAGGCTGTGACAAACTTTGTAGAGAGAAGAGGGTAAAGGAGAGGAGAAAGGCCGGAGAGTTTCTAACAAAAAGAGAATAGAAGTCTGAGGGAAAACAAAGGAGAACAAACGTAGAAGAAGGAAAAATTGAGAATATTCGTTACTCTTTCACTTGAACAGTAATGGGCTTATACAGTATTGGGCCTGTGTGCAACAGTAATCGAAATTGAAGACGTGTATAGCAGTAACTGAACTGAAGGCATGTGCAGCAGTTTGTACAGAGAATATCCAAGTGCATGTACAAAGTAATAACTGTAAGTAAAACAGAAAATTAGTTGTAATTTCTAAATTTTTGGGGGAACCGAGTGGCCTAGGTACTGCACCGGACGGTAGCTTCAGAGGTCTTTGTGGCAGTGGGTTAAGGTGGCAGTGCTGCTTCAGAAGGGCATTCGATAATTCTTGTAACATTGTTCCTCAGGACTGACAATACTGATATAATTATATACTCTAAATTTTGCCTCACAAAGTAACGAGATACCCTTAGAATTGTCGGCTAACAGTAACGAGACCCGTGCCTCTATTTCTCCCCAAGTTTATGATTTCACATAGCTGAGTTCAGATTTCGTAAAATCAGGACATGCAACCGAAAATCTACAACAACAAATAAAAAGGAAGGGTTTTCTTGTAGAAATTAGGAATTTTACTTGCATAAACTAGGATTGTTACTGACAACATAATGGAAGATTACTTGCCTAATTTGTAACGGAACTATATCACGGCTAAGGTTTGGTGGCGACGATGGCTACAAAAGCTTTTTCTTCGGTAACGGCAGGCGACAGAAGTGGCAATGACGGCAACTCTCCCTCCGGCACAACCACGATTCCACAGTCTCTGATGACCCACACCACCACCGCAAGCCTCTATTTATAACCCACTACCACGGTTGACTTAGTAAATAAGCAGGAAACCAAATCGCCAAAAACGCCTTCAGATTAGGCTGAGTAACGGCGGCGGTCGTGGAAGAGGAAGATGAAGAGCGAGGGAAAAGGAGGTGAAATGAAAGGGAAATGAAGCTTTGAGAGAGAGAGAGAGAGAGACTGAGGTAGAAACGAAAATGAAACAGGCAGAGAGAGAAGAATCGAGAGGGAGAGAGAGAGGCCCATTAATTTAATAATAATTATATTATTATATTTAATACTTTTTATATAATAATAATAATAATTTATTATAATATTTAATATAATTATATTTATTATTTATTATTAATATGTTATTATTATTTTATTATAATATTATTTAATATTAGTATTAATCTTATTATTCATTAACATCTATTAATATCTATTATTATTTCCATTAATAGTTGTTATTATTATTTTATCAACAATAATATCATTTATTATTAATATTAAGTCAAAAATCAAAATCACCTGAGTTGAAACACCCTAGTGTTTCAAGTACTCTTATGTCATCTTTTCCAAGTTGTTGACTTCAAGTCTATTAAAATATTAGTTCTAGCTTAACAAATATTTATTCATTCCAAAATTTATCATATTCATAATAATTATTTTAATTAATGATTATCTTATGATCATGCATACAATTGACCTAAGTATGAAATATTAGGGTGTTATAATCCTTTGTTTTTGAGAAATTTTAAATTTAAAATACATACCTTAATGCTCAATTAATTTTGAATATTTTTCTTGCATTTTCTCCTCAAGATCCCACACTACTTTAATTGACCCAAGTGCAGCATACTAGAGTGTTATAATTCTCCCCTTTTAAAGAATTTTAGTCTTAAAACACATACCTTAATTGTCAAATAATTTAGAATATTTTTTTCTTCATTTCCTCGTCAAGCTCCCACGTTACTTCTCCTTCTGATTGATGTTTCTAAAGGATCTTCACTACCAGGAAGACTTTGTTTTGCAAAACTTTCTCATGGTGATCAAGTACACGAAACGGATGCCCCGTGAATACAAGATTCTCTTGGATTTGAAGTGGCACGTAGTCAATAATGTGTGATAGATCATGATATCAAGACATGGAAAACGTTGTCTAAGATAATAGGTATTCCAGTTCGAGCTTATTTTGTGCATAATAATTCAATGATAAATATTTTAACATTTTGGGATATTAAAATCGTGACAATTAATTTACTAAGTGAATAATTTATTGGATCAACTCTTTGGACAAGACCATGGTGCTCTTTAGGATTATATTTTGGTTAAATATATTGGATTTAGTTGAATTCAATGAGCCGGATTACATGGAGGATTTGCGAGGCGATTTTGGAGAATATACTATATATAATTCAGAGACATATTGGTATATTGTAAAAGTGGCTAATTTCTTGCTATCTCGGCTCATTGGAAGACTTTAGGAAGGAGGAGATACTTCATAAAATCAAGGATCCATACATTTATCAAGTGTTTAAACCGAAGGCACCAGAACAATTATCTAAATCTTACAGGCCCTTACTTGGGGACTAGGGTCTTTCTATCGGTTGATGAGGGAGATATGTATTAGGGAAGGAATACCAGTCGGTTAGTGAAACTGAGAAGACAAAAATAACGGATGCACACGTACACAACAAAGAGACAGAAGAGAATTAGAATACATAGTTTTACGTGAAAACTCTCTTCTGAATAAGAGAGAAAAATCATATGACATTTAGTCAATAAAATCACACTATGAAATTTTTTAAAACAAAAACCCTAGTTACACAAACCGTTTGAGAGCCGAGAATATAGTAAGAACAAAATATAAGAGCAAAAATGGTGACTCCTTATTTTCACTCTGTTTTTCTCTTTCGCGCTCTCCTTCTCTTTCGCTCTCTCCTTAGACTCACTCAACATACACACACATATATATACACCGGGCAACCACCTTTTTTTGCAAGGTGGCTGGGTGCATAGAAAATCATACCACCAACTTCAGCAAGACGTTTTCCTATTGGGAGAAGATAACTTGTCCTACAAAACAATTATCAACTCTGAAAAATTACTTTTTTCTATAAAGTCCGCTATCTGCGCAGACTTTACAGGTTAGCTTTTTCAGATAGGCTGTCCCTGGTCGTCAGTAGTTAACATTCCTTGTGACTTTATCATTCCGACAAGTTTTTAACTCTTTGGCCTTGTGAAGCTCTCCAAAAGCTCCACTCCGGATTTTTTGCCTAGGAAATTTTACTTCGACCAAGTGCAACTACTCCGACCTTTCATCCATTCCGACCAAGTGCAACTATTCCGGCCTTTTATCCGTTTCGACCAAGTGTAACCACTTTGACCTTTCTTCCATTCTGCCCAAGTGTAACCACTCTCACTTTTCTTCTATTCCTACCACTTCCCACACAAGAGTAACCTGAAATCCCAACAAACTTTTCTTCACGATCATGAGGGAACTAAATTCGTCAATCCAGTCATACTACAACAAGTTTCAAGCTTTCCTTTTGACAGTACCTTGGTCATCATGCTTGACTTATTCTGCTCGGTTTAGACTTTTTTTAGTGATAGCAATCTTGTGTCAATAACATTTCTTACCCATTTATATCGAATATTAATATGCTTCGATCTCGAGTGAAATGAGGAGTTCCTACAGAGGTGTATAGCACTTTGACTATCACAAAGTATTATGTACTTCCCTTGTTTAAAACCAAATTTTCGGATGAACTTCTTCATCCACAACATCTCCTTACTCGCCTCAATCATAGTAATGAATTCTGCCTCTGTGGTTGAAAGAGTAACGCATTTCTGCAACTTCGACTGCCAAGAAACAGCTCCTCCGGTAAACTTGACCAGGTATCCCGAAGTGGACTTTCAGAAGTTAACATCACCGGCCATATCAGGTTAGTGTATCCTACCAATAGAGGCTTATCACTCCCAAAGTACAAACACATCTTGGAAGTCTCCCAGAGATATCTTAGTAACCACTTTATTGCTGACCAATGCTGCTTACCAGGATTCGATAGAAACTGGCTAATTGTACCAACAGCATGTGCGATGTCCGGCTTGGTACAGACCATAGCGTGCATTAGGTTTCTCACAACCGACGAGTAAGGTATGCTTTTCATGCCAACTTTTTCATCATCTAAGGTCGGATAATGCCAACTTCTTAATCTGAAATGGCTCGCCAGCAGAGTGCTCACCGGTTTGGGCTTACCCATATTGAAGTATTAGAGTACCTTTTCCACATAATTTTCTTGGGATATCTACAATCTCTTTACCTTCTGATCGTAAAATATTCTGACACCTAAAATCTACATCGTCGGACCTAAGTCCTTCATGGCAAAGAATTTTTCAAGTTGTTACTTCAATTCGATGATCCGAGAGACATTACGCCCAATGATCAGCATATCATCCACATAGAGTAGGAAAATGACAAACACTTCTTCTAAAAACCTATGAATAAAAACGTAGTGGTCCAAAGTAGTTTTTCCATAACCTTGATCCACTATAACAAACTTAAACATCTTGTACCATTACCTCTGAGCTTGTTTTAATCTATACAAACTTTTCTTCAGACAACACACCAGGTGTTCCTTCTTCTTAACCCGGAATCCCTCCAGCTTATTTATGTAGATCTCCTCGAGATCACCATACAGAAAAATCATCCGCGCATCCAACTATTCTATCTCTAAGTCAAGGGCAGTAGCCAATCCGAGTGTCACTCAGATAGAAGATATTTTCACAACCGGGGTGAATATTTCATCAAAGTCGATGCCCTTTTGCTGGTTAAATTCTTTTACTACCAGTCGCGTCTTATACCTTCGTTGCGAGGTGCTCTCATCGGTCTTCAAATAGAAGACCCACTTATTTTTTAGGGCTCACTTCCCCTTTGATAATTCAGCCAATTCAAATGTATGGTTCTCATGCAGTGAGCCCATCTTATCCTGCATAGCTTCCATCCATTCCGTATTTTGTTTGCCTCCCATAGCCTCTCCAAAGCTTTCAGGCTCCTCGGCATCAATGAGCAAGATGTACTCACCAAGCGACAAGCAAACAAATGGTCGTCGGTTTCTTAAAGATCGCCGAACAGGAACGATCTCGACCAGCTCTGCAATATTTTTGCCATTCTCATCTTCTTCTGGCGTTGGTATTTCTTCATTGTCTTCTTCGACCATACCTTGGCCATCAACTTCTTGACAAAGAGGTACCAGTCGAATCATATCAAAACTCATCTTATCAGTTCGACTAGTGTCAGACACGACCTTCTTCTTTTTGCCGATGTCATCAATAGTTTCATCCTCAATGAATACAACATTTCTTGATCAGACAAGCTTTCTCTTAATTGAGTCGTAGAGTCTAAATCCCAACTAATCTTCCTCAAAGCTCAGGAAGACACATTGCAGTCTCTTTTGCTCCAACTTTGCCTTTTTATTATTTGGGACATGGACAAAGGTTTTACACCCAAATACCCAAAGGTGATCATAAGACGCTTCTTTTTCTGACCAAATCTTCTCTGGGACTTCTCCATTTAATGGGTCGGATGGTGATCTATTGATGACATAGGCAGCGATTCTCAAGGCCTCTGCCCAAAATATTTCGGGGAGTTTTGTTTCAGAGAGTACACATCTAACTCTCTCTATCATCATACGGTTTATCTGCTCAACCACCCCATTCAACTGTAGCGTCTTCTCCGGTATCTTCTGGTGTCGAATACTATAAGACTGGTAATAGGTATCAAAAGTTTCAATGTACTCACCACCATTACCACTTTGAATGCACTGTAATTTCCTTCCTGTCTACCATTCAACCAGAGTATAAAATTATTCAAATATTTTATGGACTTTGTCCTTGGTCTTAAGTGGGTACACCCAGAACTTTCTTAAATAATCATCAATGAATGAGATAAAATATTGTGCTCCTCCAAGTGACTTCTCTTTAAACGGTCCACACAGATCAGTGTATACTAGTTCAAGCGGCTCAGTCTTCTTAGTGGATGAGTCTCCTCGGAATAAGACTCGCCGCTACTTTTCCGCCATACAATAAGGGCAAGTCCTCAGGTAGGTCTCCTTTAGTTCTGGAATGAGGCCCTTGTTGGCCAAGTTGCTCAACCCTTTTTCACTCATGTAGCCCAGCCGACGGTGCTACAAATCTAAGAACCTATCACTGCTAGCAACATTCACTTTTCCAACCACAGCAGAAGCTTACACCACATACAGGCCGGAGACCTTCTTTTCACGGGTAATGACTAGAGACTCTCTAGTCAATCTCCATGCTCCTTCACAGAAGGTATTGCATTACCCTTCATCATCTAGTTTGCCGGCTGAAAATATATTTAACCGGATATCAAACACATGCCGGAAGTCTTTTAGCACTAACACCGTCCTATTATTGTTGACAAGCGATACATCATCTCTGCCAATGACCCGAGACGTTCCTTCATTTCCCATCCTTATTACTTAAAAATCTTCTGGAGTGTAAAATGTGAACAGTCCCTTTCTAGATGTGGCGTGGAGTAAAGCACATGTATTCACCAACCATTTGGACCTATGATCAGTCAAGTTTACCACATCATCTATATCATAAGTCAACACGAGACATCCTCTAGTGACGACTGAGACAGATGCATTCTCCTCACCTCGTCCCTGCACGACTTTATTCTCCTTACTTTCTCCATTATTGTCATGTTTTCACTTGTAATAATTTTCTTGATATGACATTTCTTTTCGTAGTAATGACACTCAATATTTTGATACCTCAACCGGGACTTGTTACAGCCCTTCTCTCCAAACTTTGGATCATGCCCTTTGCTTCTTCCTCATAATTCTGTGATTAGTAGGTCGAAGTGCTGAGAGGAAGAAGAGGCCTGCGACCGATGCCTTATTTCCTCATTTAGCATAGCTCCTTTTGCCATTTCTAGGATCACTATGCCATTTAGAGCAGTATTGTCTATGGTGATCCGTATCATTTCTCAGAAGTCCGGCAGAGTCATTAGGAGTCACAAACCTTACACTTCGTCTTTGAATTTGATGCTCATGCCATTCAGCCGGTCAACACACCTTTGAAATTTATTTAGGTGGTCGGCAATGGGTATTCTCTCATTGTACTTCACTTGCATCAATTTATTCAAGTAAAACAGCTTGTTGTTGCTGGTCTTAGAAGTATAGAGAGTTTCTAGCTTCTCCCATAGTATTTTCGCATCCATCTCATTTCGGATGTGATTGTACATATTGTCGTCCACAAACTGTCAAATATAATCACAGATCTAGTTGTACTCAAAAACCCCACTCTTCCTTTGATTTTGCCTCAGGCTTTTGCGCAACAAACACTAGAAGATGTATTGTCTTCACAAACAGTAGGTCGGCCATCTTAGTTTTTCAAGTATCATAGTTTGTGCTGTTTAAATCGATCATCTTATTTTTTACCTCCATTTGTTTCAATAAATTTTAACACCAGCACGAATAACCTCTCTCTGATACCATTTATTAGGGAAAGAATGTCGATCGGTCAGTAAAATTGAGAGGACAAAGATGACGGACGTACACGCACACAACAAAGAGATAGGAGAGAATTAGAACATATAGTTTTACGTAAAAATTCTCTTCTAAATAAGAAAAAAAAATTATGGGACACTTAGTCTACAAAATTACACTATAAAATTTTTGGTTACAGAAACCTTGGTTATACAAACCCTTGGAGAGTCGAGAACAGAGTAAGAGCAGAATATAAGAGAAAAAATGGCGACTCCTTATTTTTTCTCTATTTTCCTCTTTTGCGCTTTCTTTCTCTCTCGCTCTCTCCTTAGACTCACTCAGCATACACACATATATATATATACCAGGCGACCACCTTCTTTTACAAGATGGTTGCGTGCACAGTAAATCCTGCCATCAACTTCTACAAGACGTCTTTTTGCTCGGAGCAGATAACCTGCTCTACAAAATAGCTACAAACTCTGAAAAATCACATTTCTTTTCTGTAAAATCTGCTATTTGCGTAGACTTTACAGGTCAGCTTTTCCAAATATGTTGTCATTGGCCGTCAGTAGTTGACCTTCCTTGTGATTTTATCATTCTGGCAAGTTTTCAACTCTTCGGCCTTGTGAAACTCTTTGGAAGTTCCATACCGGATTTTTCACCTAGGAAATTTTACTCCGACCAAGTGTAGCCGCCCTGGCCTTTCATGCATTTCGGCCAAGTACAACTATTCTGGCCTTTCATCCATTCCGACCAAGTGTAACTACTCTAGCCTTTTAGTCATTCCGATCAAGTATAACCACTCCGATCTTTCTTCAATTCTGGTCACTTCCCACACGGGAGTGACCTAAAATCCCAACAATGTGAAGACACGGGTTCCTGCTTCTCGAAATAGGGGGTTCGCCCCCCAAATGGCAAATTTTCTCTTTTTTTGCATTTTATTTTTATGAAATAATTTTTTTTATTTTGCTAATAAAGGGGAGAAACCCTACATTTTAAAGCAAGATCCCCCATTCCATATGAAGGCAGGTCTTATATTTCAATTTAGAGCATTGGGGGAAAATTGTTCTAATCTTGGCAGGCCCTTTTTTACTCAAATAGGAAACTATATTCTCTTTACGAATTTGAAGATGTCACGGCAAAAAAATGAGTGAGCTTGAAGGGCATGTTTGGGATGTCACTACAACAATATTACTCTTTAGTGACAAAATAATTTGTCACTAAAGATTATAAATTTATCACTAAAATTTTTAGTGACAAAATATTAATTTGTCACTAAATATTTGTCACAAAACCTTTAGTGACAAATTTTTATTTTGTCACTAAAGAAATTTTTTAGTGACAAAATAATTTTATCACTAAATAATATTTGTTAGTGACAAAATAATTGTCACTAAAATATATTTTTAATTTTTCACTAAATATTATATTTAATAACAAATAATTATCATAAAAAGTATATAATTTTACATTTAAATTATATACTTTAATGAATAAAAATTTAACACAAATATCAAAAATATAAATAAATTTCATATAAAAAGACATTGTCTTACAATAATTAAAAAAAAGAGAGTAAATCTTCATATCTTCTTCTGGCTGCTACTGCTCAGTACAAGGCTGCTGCTCATGATCATGAGCTTTTGCTTCGCACAACGAGAAGAAAATAATTTCTCCACTTGCTTGATACGTCAACAACGGACACTCTGTAAACAAAAAAAAATAAAAAAAGTCATATTTTGGAGACGCTCGATGAAATAATAATTTATTAATCAATTTAAATAAACAAATTTATATAAAAATAAATTAATAAATAAATAGCATGATATCTAAAGATATTCTAATAATGACTACAAAAAATGAGTCTAAACATTTCTCCTTGTCATGTCTAACGTCAAATTTTGATTTGGGAGGGGCAGCCTTCGGCACAAATAGTAGAATTGTTGTCTAATCTGGTGGTCAAATGTTCGAACCGTGACTTGGTGGCCATAACGTTATATGAAAGCATCACAATCGTTAGATTTATATCCAATGGTCTCAAAGTGATGCGAGGCGCAACCACCCCGACCTCCGCTAGATCCAAAGCGTTCCATCCTGTTTAAAGATCGGACTAAACTGAAACCACACACAAAGGCCAATAAACTGAGACCAGATGTACAACTGACTGACAAGCACCGGGTTAAAAGAGAACAAGCAGTCTCTCATTCCAATGAGCCAAAACAAATCACATGAAAATGAGGACACGCCCCACTGAAAATGAAAGCAATCTCAAACGTGTAATCTAATCTACCCGTGTTTTTTCTGATCTATTAGCATATAATCCCCCGGATACCGAAAAAGAAATAGGGCGGCAATTTGCGTATGGCTGATCATAGAGTCTAATTAATCTATCTACACTACCGGGCTCATGTAACGATAGATTGATAGATGTCATGTTATTTAATGGTATCTCAGAAGTATCCATTCAGTGTCCCCAGTACACTTTACTTTCTCCCCCCAGTTGGAATTGTTTATTTTATTTTATTTTTTGGGAGAGGTGGGGAATGAAAGAAAATGAATTAAGAATTTCTGAAGATCAGCTGGAATAATTGTATCAATTGGTGGAGTAATTATTGATGCACAAGAAGATAACATAGCATTTAAATACATAGACAAAACAATCTAAGTATTGCACGACACGAAATATGATATGATACAACACTGGTTGATTTGTTTTCCAAGTAAGAGGTATCATACATGTTTGTCCAGATTTGGTCAATTTGGATGCAAGCTTGTCAATGGCATTAACCAAACCGGCAACCAGTGAAATTTTAAGCGTATAAACTTTCTGGCAGATATCACAGTGCTTCACATAACTGTTCGAAGCTTAATCTTTCACCCTATAACAAATAATACCTACTTAGCCCCAACTTACTTACAAAATTCCGTAAGGACATTGAAAATATCAGTGACAAATATTATCAATATCTTCAAGCACAGCCACAATGTGAGGAAGTGTATTAGATTACTTGCTTCATGTCTGTCAATAAAAGTCTATATCATAGATACCACGAAATACCTTTGACAATGAGCGGCTAAGAGTTCTCCTTCCATCTGTGTCTGCATGCAGGGCACTCAAAGAAATTGGTTTGCCCTTCGTCTGCAGATCTTGTCTGTGTGAAGACAGTATATGAAAGTCAGTCCTTGGAGACATACAGCTAAAGAATAGATGGAAGAGGGAAAGAGATTTTGGAGTTTACTTGTCGCGAATCAACCAGTTCAACAGGGCTATGTCCACACTTTTCACATGGTTGATTAACCTGCAAAGACATTTTAGATGGAAATGAAAGAAATATAATGCAAAATCAAAAGTGGGTCTAGCCTATGGTCAAATGAATGAACAGTTGGAAGATTGTATGAGAGTTTGGTCTGCACCAACCTGCTGTCTTTGCAGTTTCACTTCACCGGTAATGATTCCATCTATTTTCACAAATGGCTCCATGTTCAATGCCCTTCTAATATCCTAAAAAGCCAGTACCATGAACAATAAGCATACACTGCACATACTCAGCCAAAACATTGCCCAGCCAAAAAAAGGACAGAGTAAGAGGGGGTGAGGAATAAATACGATAACAGAGAGAATTGAAACAATTCTAGCATTAAGTATATAATCTCATGTGAAAGGAAACAGCCATGGTTAGAGCTTGAGAGAACTAAGGATTATTCTTAGAATCTCCACCGAGAAGTGAAGACTCGAGAAACAAGTTCTTTTTTCACTCAACTAGTTTCCTTTCAAAAGGATCTTCAGACAAAGGTGAAAAAGTGCAGTCTAGCAACTTTGGTTCACATGTTTTCAGAAGATGCAACATGTGTAGTTTGATCAATTGTTAGCTAATTCAATTATCCCAGTTGATAGTCCACAGATAACAGCCTCATGTCCCAAATTGTAGTTAGGCATAGCGAAACTAATGAATAAGGGATCCTCTCTCTAGCTACTGCTCTAATAATTAATGTAGAAATATGTGGCACTTTCCCTAGTACACAGAAAAAGAAATTCAGTGATAATAGTTTTAAAAAAACAAGTAAAAGACAAGGGGGATGCTCTCAAAACCAAATAAGACTAAAATGATCATGGGAATTAGCACCACTTTGATGACAGCACACAGACCCTAAACCTTTAAGACTTATTGGGTTCCGGTTCACCTCAAACCCCAACCCATACTCGAAAAGCCTCCTAGTCTCTGTCCTGGTCCGGTAGTTGGAGCAACACTAAATGCCACATGAAGACTAAGTTAATAAGGCCAGTCTGCACCACTCTGATGACAACACACAAACCCTAAACCTTTACGACTTGTTGGGTACCGGTTCACCTCAAACCCCAACCCATGCAGCAATCAACTCGAAGAGCCTCCTAGTCTCTGTCCTGGTCCAATAGTTGGAGCAATACTGAATGCCAAACGAAGACTAAGTTAGTAAGGCACGCCTGCACTTGACCATA
This sequence comes from Nepenthes alata, assembly GCA_028571085.2. NCBI lineage: Eukaryota > Viridiplantae > Streptophyta > Magnoliopsida > Caryophyllales > Nepenthaceae > Nepenthes > Nepenthes alata. Next base: position 8,573 of record JAOVVI020002383.1, on the reverse strand, counting down.
GATATCCCTCATTGGTTCAGTGTCGAACCCACGAAAACATTCATATTTGACTCAACTGACATGCCAAGAATATGTTTGATAGCCCTGTAAAGAAGATTGAGCAGAAAATGTGTGATGGAACAACTGTGTTACGAGAAAATCTTAATGACGTACAACAATCTCCTGGCCCCAGAGACACATCCTATCAGCCATAAGCTCCTGCCCAATGGCTACATTTGGTCTGGACCAACCACACAACCCTCATTTATGAGGATCCAATTTCCAATTCTCTACTCAATCCGCTTGAGCTCTCAAGAAAAGGAAAAAGAACTCTCTCTCTCTCTCTCTGAGAAAAAAAGGAATCAATAATCTCTCTCTCTCACTCTCTCCCACCGCTTTGCCAGAATTAAAGGTGAATCTCCTAACTCTTACAGAAGGAGCCACAGCTAACTTTGGAGAAAGAGAGCTCCCATGAGAAGAAATGAAACGAGGGAAAACACCACCTATGCCTTCCTAAAAACTGAACATAATCCAGCACCAACAACACCTAGGGCCAGTCTCCTCGAAAAGATGCATAACTCCCGCCAAGCTCATAGCAACGGCCCCCTACAACACATTTTGCCTAACACCAAGAGTTCCATGGTGAAACTCAAGAATTTACTAATCTCTATTTTTTCCTTGATTTTTCCAAGCTTATAATGATTTAAACAACGGATAGGATAACCCGGGAGCAAAATCCGGGTTCTTTGACTTTGTTGTTTGTGGTGCGCAAGATCAGGTTCGCAGCATTTAGGCTCGGATCCTATTTAAGGTGATCACCACCCCAAATAAGACTTCGGTTTAAATACGCATCATTAGCGATGTCTATATGAACAAATAACTAGGCCCTACCCAATTGACAAGACTAACCGTTTCAAAAAAATAAATAAAAATAAAATAAAATAAAATAAATAAATATATATATATATAAGAAAAGGACAACCATAAGACACCTACTGTCTGTCATGGCAAGTCAGGAGAAACACAGCTCCGCACTGAAAGCATCCTTGGGGAAGCAGGAACACCTAGCACCCTGAAAACTAGCCACCCCGACATGGCCGCTGTACTTAGTGCCATGATGAAACAGTTGGGTGAGATGGCCAACACCCTGAGAAGACTCTCCCACGTGGTGGAGCCCTTGCTCAGCAATGAAGGTTGGCACATAAACCAAGGCAAAACTGCCGCTCCACATCAAACATACTGCCCGATAGTGCCAGCTCAGAAGCGACAAGGGCAGGAACGATGGATCTGTGAGTGGACCCAAGAAAAGGCCTCGGCATCTAACCTGGCAGCACTGATGCAAACCTCCAAACATCGCTGCCCTAGATCAAAAAGGTCTACAGAGGCACGCTCCAGCAATACAATCCCAACTAAGAGGAGTGCCGTAAGAGACATAGCAACATATGACTGGGGCCAACACCAACCTCAGGACCTCCTTGCTGCCCGTGGGCGGATGTCTACAACCAAGGTCAAAGAAAGGCTACAAAGGATTGAGCAGAAAACCTTTAGAAGCCCAGACTTGGCAGGTGGAGCAGAATCAAGCGCTCGCAATCCCTTCTCAGAGGCCATGTTAAGGCTCCCCTGCTGGAGAAGTTTAGGGCTCCCCAAATGGACCCTCACGATGGCACAACAGACCCCCATGATCACCTAGACTATTTTCATACTTTGCTAAAATTTTGGAGCCTTGGTGACACCACCCTATCCCAAAGCTTCCCAATGACACTAAAGGGCGATGTGAGCACATGGTTCAACAGGCTGTCAACGAACAGCATCGGTTCCTTCAAGGAACTGTCTTGGAGTTTTCTCTCCCAGTTTGCGTACAGTAAAAGGTTGGAGAAAGACCCTTGCCATTTAGTAATAACAATGCACCAAGTGAGGAAAGAAACCTTGAAAGACTACTTTCACTGGTTCAATGCTGAGGCAAGGGGCATCCCCAACATCACAAAAGAAACCAATGTGGGAATATTTTGTGGGGCCCTCCAAGGAGGAGAGTTCTACAAAGAGGTTATGATGAGGCGACTTGCCTTCTATGAAGAACTAGAGTACAGGTTCTGGTCCTTCATCCTGGTGGAAGAGGCCAGCGCTGCTCGAATGGCCAATCAGCCCACTGAAGACAGGCCAGACAATTTGAAGAGGTTGAGAGTCAGAGGCAGTCCCCAACAGGATGTGCACAATTGACAACGCAAAAGGCCATCAACCAAGAAGCCAGAGCAGTGCATACATTTGACTGCGTGCAACAAAACTCACGCCAACATTTTAGTGCAGATCAAAGATGAGCATCCACTAAGGAGGCCAAAGCCAAAATGAAACCTGAAGGGGCTGACCAGTTGAAATATTGACGCTTCCACAGGAGACCTGCCCACAACATTGAGGACTGCCGGAATCTCTAGAAAAAGATTGAAACCCTCATAAAAAGGGATTTCCTTAAGCAATTCATCAAAAAAGGCATAAACCAATCCCAGGCGGAAGAGAAACGGGGCAGAGCCCGACCCCTTGCAAAACCGGGTTGCTGTTGGTAGAAGTCCGATCTAAAGCAAGAGCAGGAGCAAAGAAGAAGAAACCAGAATGAGAGCTTATAGCTTTCACCAACAACGATTAAGGCCATGTAACCTCTCCCCACTCCAACCCCCTCGTTAGTGCTCACTACTAAAATGGAGCAGATGACTACTATCGGATGAGAGTTTTTATTGATAATGGAAATTGCAGAGACCAGTTGTACTTCAATACTTTCACTTGCCTAGATTAACACGGCAATGACTCTGAACGTCTGAAGGGTCCTTGTATGGCCTTGGTAGCCAGCCAATCCAAATTGAATGGCTTATAGACTCCAAAGTGATCTTGGGGACTTACCCCAATATCTCTTCCAAGACTCAGACAATGCTCGTGGTCAATTTACCCTTGGCCAACAACACCATGCCCAGAATGCCAGCCTTGGTAAGCTTTGATATTTTGTACAACAACCTCTTAGCCCCAGATACACAGCCAATCAACCACAAGCTCTTCACCAATGGCTACATTTGGCCCTAAACTTATAAATACCACACCAACCCTCATTTACGAGGATATGATTCCCAATTCTCCACTCGATTTATTTGAGCTCTCAAGAAAAGGAGAAAAGCTCTCTCTCACACTATCAACAGACACATACACACTCATTCACTCACCCACTCACTTTCACACACACACACACTCTCTCTCTTCGCTTTCCCAAAATTAAAGGCGAATCCCCTAGTTCTAAAAAAAGGAGCTACAACTAACTTTGAAGAAAGAGAGCCTCAACTGACCGAAGGTGCTTCCATTACTCCTAAACAAATCCCCCACTGAGCTCTCATGAGGAGAGACGAAACGAGGGGCAAATACCACCAATGCCTTTCTAAAGACTAAGCACAGTTCTACATCAACAGCATCCGGGATCAGTATCCCCGAAAGGCTGGATAACTCCCGCCAAGCTCATAGCAACACTCGACCCCCTCCGATGCATTCCGCCTAACACCATGAGTCCCGTGGTGAAGCTCAAGGATTTTATAATCCCTTTCATTTCCTTACTTTTTCCAAATTTATACTGACTCAATTATTATATGGGATAACTCGAGAGGAAAATTCAGGTCACCTGACTTTGTTATTTGTAGTGCGCAAGATCAAGGTTGTAGCATTCAGGCTTGGATCCCGTTTCAAGATAAGAACTCGGTGCAGGTATGCATTAAAACTAATACGTGAATTGTATACTTACTGACTCCAGCATATGTCGATACTGTCCCTGATTTGAGGACTCAGCCAATCTTTCAAGAGACTATTGGCAACAACAATGACAGCACAGAGCCTAAATCTTTCCAAGGAAAAAAATCCACTGCTACCCTTTTTCAAGGTACACAGATTTTATCTTTAAACTAGACAGACTCAGCGTTACAGGGATTTCTTTGTCTTTGCACTACCCTAGTCCTTGATCCAAAAAAATCCATAGAAGAAGACCTACAAAGCTCAAATAAAGCAAAATTTGTGTGTCCAATCCTAGGATTATCTTCTGCTAGTCCCTAATCAGTCAAATAAATTCTCTTGTCAACTGTATAGCTATAACTTAATTGCCCTCATTATTTGGTTCAAAGGTGACAATCCTGATTAATTGCATATCACTAATATATGTTGTAAGTGCTAGCTACATTCATATCCAAGAAAGAAGAGTATGATTTAAGCCATCTAGCATCTAAACAAGAAAATGCTTGCATATAAAACTTATTTATGCATACCTCCCCTGAAATCGTATAACATGTTTCTTTACCAGCAATCTCTGGAAACAACAAAAGCAGGCCAAATATGCAACAGTAAGTGACAATCACGACAGAAGAACAGGAAAACTCTCAAATTTCTGCACTACGATTCTGAGGCTATTCTAAAATACATATCAAATTACATAAAAACAGTAGCTTTGCAATAATATAATATCAGAAAACATGACCTATCAGACCAAAAATTTCAAATGAACTTCTGGTGATAAGATAAACACAATTGGAGATCATATTATCACACGAAATACAATAGGATTCACCAACTTCAGCTTCTACAACGTTTGGAACATATATGCAGTCATAGGTTAGTTCTAGGATTGCTTAATTATAACCTGAAGGTCACAAATTTAAATTACACAAATGGCTTCTCAGCAAGCACTAAGATTACTCACATCTAAACCTTACTAGACCACAAAATGTGGAAGCCTTGTGCAATATGCCACATATAGAGTCCTTATTAGAACAAAATAAATGGTGACACTTCAAAAGTTCTTGCGAATCCAAATAGTGAAGCATCTATGTCATTAGCAATTTTATGTTAGTCAAAGGAATATTTTCATTTTGAACAAGTAAATCAAATACCAAAATAATCACTCAGGTTTGGTAGCATAAACATCCATGGTATTTTTTGCTGAAGTTCACTTTAGTGATTAAGAATATTTGTTCCTTCCCTAAATTTCTTAATTATTCAAAAGGGCAGGTTAATGGTACAGTACCAACAAAACCTTGATTCTTATGTATGGTTGGCTATAAGATTTCTCTATTATAGCAATTTTCTCCAAGTATGAATATACTCTCAGAATGTTGAGTCCAGTAATTCCTCTCATAATGCTTAACAAAAAGCTTTTTTAAGGCATATCTCCCCCTTCCTTCCACCTCCAACCTCAATAAAATCATTCTTCCTCATCCATGCATTATGAGGCCTACAATTTCTGGTTCCAAAAGAGTAGAATATTAGTAATGTAAGTCAACGCATAACAATCCTACATGATGCTCAGTCCCCACTACATTCTAATGCATGCTGAATGAATAGATAATCTATTATATACCTGAAAATAGGACTCAAGGAAAAATTTATGGATCGTTCTTTCTCCCTTTAGCCTATAGAAGCCCATGGTAATCAAGTAGTACCTTTTCAGTGCTCCAAGACAGGTTGAAAGAAACATCATATCAAGACAAGCCAAGTGTTGCAATAGTGGTGATGCTGGACTAATTAAGCTGCAGTAATACTAAGTGGTATTTCAAGCTATAGTAATAAAGAGATCAGGAAGCTTCATTATCAGCACCTTTGCCAACACTTTAGTCAAGCCAATCAATATTGAAACTTTGGTGCTATTAAGAAGCCCTAGATTGATCAGCTCTTATCCTTGTTTAAGGGAATAGCAAATACAGCAGCAATACATTACAGAACTGAAAACATTGGATCAATTCATAAGTCTTATCCCAACAAGTACTCCAAGGCAAACATCAAGAGTGGTTGATATTGTTCCTGGAAAAGCATGAAGATTCCACTAACCAAACAGGGACACCTCTATCTGATTCAAAAGAAGATAATGCCAGTTCTAACTGTGGAAGCTGTCGGATATGGAAATGTGTTAATACCATGATCAAATTAGGGCTCACTATCTCATTCTCTTTTTTTTTCTTTTTAGGGTAAGTAAACACTGTATCATTCAAAAATAGATTTAAGTCAGTTCATGTAGATAATATAAGAAGATTGCAGCACAATACCTTTCAAACTTCTCTTGGTCTTGCACAAGGGGCACTTAGCGTGCTTACTTGAATTTAAAGAGAGCATTGTCCCACATAAGTCGCAAAACAAGAAATCACGTCGACGGCAGTACTCCATGTTGTCCTTTCCACTAAGTATTATCAAACTGCAGCACTACTACAATGGAACAAATTACTTGCAGCAATTTCAACCAACTTTAATGAATCAGCAAATAAAAAGAGTTCTTCCCAAACAATCATACAAGAATCTGAAATTTCTGGTCACTTTTCCTGCTCTACCCTGAAATTTTGCAAGCTCACAATGTGGGAAAACCACTAAACTACTGCTTGAGAGGAATTTCTGGTTTGTCTAATACTCTCGAAACATTGGAATTAGTTTATTCTCATAACACCTTATGCTGAAAGAATTTAATATAATTTGATAAGCATAGATGGTGCCTTAAACAAATAGTGCACCCAATGTTTGACTCATTAAGGGCTTGCATGAGCGCCTGTCAGTATGATGAGTCCAGCTTAATCAAAAACTTAGTTCTAGGCCTGTTTTGTTGATAAGACAAGCTTGAGCATGGTTCTAATTAGCATATTCTTTAGTGATAAAGCAAGCCATTTCAACTCAACTAAAGATAACTCAATTACAGTTAATTCAAGCTCATAAATATAATTTAACAAGTCAAGCTCCAGCCAAACTTCAAGCTGGTGAATACGCCAAGCTTGAGCAGTGTGCCATTTGACTTTGCTTTGCTCAGAATGTTTATAGCTCAAATAAATATTCAGAATAGATATCAGGTGACACCTTCTGGAATTGTCGAGCCAGCAGAATTATCACAATAATAACAAAGAAAAAAGAAAAATCACTGAGACACGACCAAACTAGATTTCAGCATGCTAGACTCTGGAACTGACAAATAAATACATAATGCTTACCAAATTAATTAAATGACCGCACCATAAATTTTTATATGAGATTGAAACATCATGCAACTTCTCCCTCTCCCCCCTGAAAACAAAGAAAAATATCCATCCAAAGATTTTTAATGAGTCCTTATTTTACTCCATTGTCAATATAAGACTTCCCAGTATTTCATAGTAAGCTAAAAATAAGAGCAACTGCACAAGGCCAACAATTTCGTCAAAGATACTAGACACCGAAATCATTAAACATGTAGAATTCAGCAGTAACGTACTTAAACTAATGGAGCGAAGAACAAATTCCTTGCGAATCCGGTATTTGAGAAATTGTGTTTTAACTGTATTGAAATTTATAGTATCAAGGTGAGACAAAAGCCATTAACGTTTTCCTTTGAGTTGAGGAGAAACAAAACAAAAAAGAAATTAGGGTTTTACCCATGTTACCTTGTTCAAATTTGGCGGGTTGGGAATGGTGGTAGGAGCTTACTGCGCTACTTATGCCTGTAACACGCTGAGATACCTATAATTTATATTTTGCTTTAATTTGCAACATAAATAATATATTTGTTATATTTCTAAATGAACTTTTATAAATTTAATAAATATTATTTTAAATACATTGTATTAGATAGATATAAATTATTTTTCAAAAAAATAATTTATATAATTTAATTGGATAAAAATAATTTTAGTTAGGAGGAAGTGATAGATTAGGGCTTTTCTTCCTTCTCTAGGTATCTCAGAGTGTTACAGGCATAAGTAGCGCAGTAAGCTCCTACCACCATTCCCAACCCATGTTACCTTGTTCAAATTAGAGAGGGGGAACACAGCTCATCATCCACTAACACCATTAACAATAAACTAATGACAAATTAGAGTAACGCATAGCACCATGAAGGAGGAATACACATAGTGTATTTGCTCAAATATGTATCAACTTCAACTGAATTTAGCCACTAATAATGTATTAATAAGTGGCTAATTGAGAGAGCAACAGGTCAGCCAAATGTGGGCTTAATTAGCAAGGAAGGAAGCTAATTTGGACAGCTCAAACTGGTTGGTGGCAGCTCCAAATTTATATAGAGTAACAAGAAACAATGTACAGAGTGGACGTTTGTGTATACAATTACGGTTGTTTGTGTATACAGCAGAATATTGTTTGTGTATAGGCTCAAACAGTGTACAGAGTAACAAGAAACAAAGCAGAATATTGGTTGTTTGTGTATACAATTAGGGCACGTTTGTGTTGGATTTCTGGGCTTCAATGATCTAGAAAAGGCAGACTGTCTGGGCTTCAATGATTTGCTACTCTTCTAAAGACAGAGAGAAAGTATAATACATCGCCGTTTTGTCACTCTGTTTCTCACTAGACAGAATTTGGGAGGGGACGGTGACTGTGTGGTTATGACGTCCGATCCCAAGCCCCGCCTCCATTGGACTGCTCAATCGGAATCGGAATCGGAATCCACCTCCATTAGACAGTGAAATTGCATCAAATCGAAATCCAAGTGGAGCCAGAAAACAGAAAACAGAAAAATCTCACAGGCAAATGCTAGTATGGATCGAAATCGATCCAAAACGATTAATTCCAAACGAAAGCATCACATACCTCAACTTCGAACAGATGCTCAA
>JAOVVI020002382.1:0-21251 GCA_028571085.2 Nepenthes alata | reverse complement strand
ACTAAAATAGTGAGGATGAGAGATAGTAATTAGACTGAATAGATAACCGGAGTAGATTGATGGTAAAAATAAATTGTTGACAGATTGTGAAAATTAACCGGATTAACTTATTGGCCAAATTTGATTAAAATTTGACTAGCCAAATCAGAGTAGGTAACCTGCTCCCACTTATTCCGTTAATCTTCTAGAGAGAAAATTGGAATAAGAAAAGAAATATCAAGTATGTGACTTACCCCTACTTTTCAGTTCAAAATTTTGAAGAAACACAAAAGAGAATAATGAGAGGAAAAGAGTCTTAAACCAGATTTGAGTAAAGAGATTCGTGAATCAGGCAAGTGTACTCTATATTTTATTTTTAACAGTTGCTAATTCTTATCCAAATCCTTCAGGTATTATTATTATTCTAATGCCCTTTTTTACTATGTTTATACGACACGTATGTCATAATAATTTTTTTTTCATATTTTACGAAGAAATTTCATGTTGAGTGCATGCATTATGTTTTTTACATGTGGGATTTTGTTTCATAGTTCGTGCTTGAAAGTTGTCAAAATTACTTATATTTATTAAGTTTGACATTGCAGTAAGATTTGATAAAGTTTAAGCCATATGCACAAAAAAGTTATCTTGCAAGTTTAATTACTGTCAACCTATATCAGTTTGCTTATCCTATTCGTTTACATATTTATTCACTATTTATAAAGGCAATATTTGCTTTTTAAGAATTTCAGTCATTTGAAGCTCAAGATTTAAGAAAGTTGAATTTTGATATTCGACGGCGAAGTAGCTAAGGCCTAAAATATAGTTATTTTTGACATATGATGGCCAAGTAATTGCACGTCTAAAATATAACTATTTTTTATTTATGATTGGCGAGTAATTACGGGCCTAAAATATAGCCATTTTTGACATATGATGGCCGAATAGTTATAGGCCTAAAATGTATCCGTTTTTTATCTATGATGGCTGAGTAACTATAGTTCTAAAATGTAACCGTTTTTTATTTATGACGATTGAATAATTATAAGCCTAAAATGTAGCCGATTTTGAAGAAGAAAAATTGGTTTTGGACTTAAGTTCGGTTTAAAATTTTGTTTTCATGAATTTATCATTGGCCCATAATTTATATTTTTGTATGCATAATATTTTCATTCCATTTATTTTGATTTTGTTTCGAAACTATATTTTATACATATATGTATTTATTTGTACATTATTGAGCAATCAGCTCACTCATTACTGTTTTCTTACCTTCGAACGAGTAAGAATTTATTTTGGACGAGAAAAATTAGAGCCGGACAAACTAGCTAGGTAGGAAGATCGATCTGGATTTATGTAATAGTTTTTGATTAACTTGATATATTTTTGGTCATTTTGAAAACTTTATATAAAGATTCTACTGTATAAATTAATGGATAATTGTATGATTTCGTTAAATTTTATGATTTTAGTAATTTTGGTTTCTAGTAGCATCTCATTCATTAAAGGCTCATTCCTGTAGCCGACCGACCTAGATAAGGCCGACCGAGAATATTGGCCGGCCAAGTTGTGGCCGAGTTAAAAGGTTTGACTATTTAGATGCTGTATACGCTATTGTATTTAAATTATATATGATTATTTATATTCGTCTCATTATTCATTTGCCTTATGTTATAGATGGACGAGATGGATAACCTAGTAGAGCTCCAATCCGTCACGCGTAGTATGATCATTAACAAATATCATTAAAGAATTATGACCCGTTCCGTCACAACTTTCTTAGGCCATGGCTTGAAAAACTAAATTGATGGTAAGTCAAAATTGGCTTTTGATTTAAATTCGTAAAAACGGCTACTTAATTATTAAGAAAAAAAATCGTTCATTAAGTTCATAAATACGATGATTAGTTATCATATTTATAAGATAATAATATAATTAATTATTTGATTACATAAAATTTATTTACTTTATTAAAGAATAAACACATTAAAAAAACAATTTTTTAAATAAAATATAATAATGCTGGATATAATTATAAATTTTAATTAATTTATTAAATATATATAATATCATATCAAATAATTTAAAAATAACTAATCGACATTCCTACCCCTGCGGGCCCCGCAGTGGTGGCATGGTAGGTGGCGTGGGGTCATGGAGGTCGCAAAGGGGGCGGCGACGGCAAAAGTTTAATTTATTCAAAAAATGTTTAATTGCATAAGACGAAAAAAAAAAGAAAAATTATATGAAAAATTCAACAATGAAAAATTTCATGACAAATTTATAAGAAATAAAAGACTACATTATAACTCCATCCATAAATTATTTCAAAATTATAAAATAGTAAAAAATACAAAAAAATCATATTACCCGATGAAGTTTATTAAAACTATAAATCGTAATTTCATAAATTAGTATCACTTGTATAATAAATTTAATATTAATTGCATTTTGAACTCTCTCAGTAAAGCCTTAATTTACAAATTTGTATAAATATTGTTTATAATTACTGGTGTTATCCAATAATAATGCGTGATTTTTATTAATTTGTAAAATATTTTTTATTAATTATCTTGAAAAAAAAAGAGAAAATAATATGAAAAGCAGCAGAAGCCAGAAAACTGCCGGAGTAGGTGGACGGTGTTTGTTGGTTGGTGGGGCTTGGAAAGTGCGAAACAGCTAATTATTGACAATTTTAATTTATTTAATTATTAAAATAAATAATATTATTTATATACAGAATATATTTATTTTAATAATTTTCATATAATTAAACATATAAATATTAATTTTTCAAATCAAATGATAGATAGTGACCGTAGCAGTGCCAACTGTGCGTGTCAATCAGTCGTACGGAAACGACCAACTCACCGTGGGGGTTGTTTTAGGGTTTCTATTTATCTCGGAGAGAAACAAATAAAAAAATTAAAAATGATTATATATATTTTTTATTTTTATAATATTAATATATATTAATGAAATTAATAAAAATAATGTTTTTGATAATAGTTTTTAATATTTATATTTAATATCAGAATCAAAATGAATAGTTAATTATTAAAATTTATAATAATTTAAATTAAAATGTCACTTGACATAAATATAGCCCAGTACACGACTCTCTCTACATTCGAGATCCATTAAAAAAAATTAAATTACTTTAATTTATTATATAAAATCATATTTTATATTATATAAAATACTATTTTAAAGGTATAAATTTTTATAATATCATTTTTAAATGGAGTGCTGTTATGATTCTATATCAATCTGACCATCAAAATTAAAAATATATAAATAAATAGCAAAATTAAATAACAATTTAAGTAAATTAATGTAATCCCCAACGTCTGAAAGAATCATAAGAGATATCCTTCAAATGAGTAGTGTTAGGATAATTCACATGCAACACCGACCGATCAGACACAGCTGGCTCCATTGATAAACCTGACGATTAGGTAGCCACGACCCTCGAAGCTGGAGGTTAGGTGACGCGATGGAGAAAGACAGATCGAGAACGAGAGAGAGAGAGAGTGAAGCGTTCATCTATTTGAGATTGCATTCTCTGTGAGGTTACTGCCAGACATAGCAGGGAAAGGGAGAGAAAATGGAAGATGAAGGAGGGAAGAAGATGAAGATTCTATGCCTCCATGGATTCAGAACCAGTGGGAGCTTCCTCAAAAAGCAATTAAGCAAATGGGATCCTTCTATCTTTGCCCGCTTTGACATGGTAACCTGTCCTCTCTTCTCTCTCTCTCTCTTCATATTTTCAGTCGCTTCTATGGAGGTTGAATCTTGGTGCCCTAATAATAATTAATGTTCGATTATTATGGTAATTTGGTTATTCAATACTATACTTTATATTTTGAAGAACTAAGAAAAATTAAATGTTCTTAAATTAGAAAGGTTAAAAGTGATTTATTTCTCACATTATAGATGATAGTCATAATTTATATTCTACAATGAAAAGAATATAAAAGATTAAAAGAATAAAGATTTCTAGCCTGACTTATATGTATTGGAATCCTATGTATTTATTGACATGGCTACGAAAGTAGGAATGTAAATAAATTTAGAAATTTTTTGTTGATTTTTTGAGTGTTATTACAATCTTTTTAATGAGCTATCTTGTATGTTAAAATGTAAAAATTAGAAAACAAAAAATAAACGATGAAGACTGAATGATTATTTAAATTATTCAATATAATTCTTATTGAAATATTACATGCCTTTTATATTATGATTAATTTTAATATTTTTATCAGATTTTTTTGCTTTTAGTTTTTCTTATAAATCAAACATTATAAAATAATTTCCCTTTATACATATATATATATATAATTTTCTTAGAACTAAACAGAGTATAAAATTAAAAAAAAAAATCTTTGATGGGATGTAATTTAGGAATCAATTAAACTAAAACTAAGTATGATACAAAATTGCATTCATGTTTTAAAAAGAAAAGTTCATAAAATACACAAATTAACCAGCAAGAAATTGAACCAAGTGCAGGATTTCCCAGATGGCATATTTCCTGCAGGAGGCAAATCAGAGATAGAAGGCATCTTTCCACCACCTTATTTTGAATGGTTCCAATTCAATCAGGTAAATAATATATCATTCCCAATAGTTTTTTTACCCTAAAAATCCTCACAAATTGGTAAATTTATTGAATTGAGCCTCATTGGCTGAGAAGTTTTCATTTTCCTTTTGCTTTCCTACTAGGAATTCACAGAGTACACAAACTTGGAGGAATGCATCACCTACTTGTGTGAATATATCACAAGCAAAGGACCTTTTGATGGTTTGCTTGGCTTTTCCCAGGTACTTTATTTCGAGTAAAATGATAAGATTATTTCATTACAATTTATAAATTATAAATTTAAACCAAAAAAATAACATATTTAAATTTCTGAATTATAGATTATATATGTATTATCATTCCTAAGAGCCAAAAATTGCAGAAAACTTCTGCATTAATCTACTCATTTATTGATCATCTCAAATGAATAAAAATCAAGATTACGCAAGTATGAAAAGGGGAGCCCATTATTCTAAAGCTCACACATTATTGGGTCTATAAATAATTAATTATACTAAGTTATATATTTTCTTGAGTTATAGTTTATAATAGAGCAACCTTATTGATACATTAATACTCATTTTTATATGAATTAGGCCGCTCATGCTCACCCTCACAATTATTGAAGTGTTGGGCTAAAATGTACTTCCTCTGGAAGGAGAACTATGAGCACTAAATTGAATAAAATCCAAGGATATTAAACAAAATTGTACTGCATGAGATTCCAAAAACCTTTCAAGCAGCAAATTAGGTCATGTTTCCCTGGATTTATGTTTTAATTCGTTCAATTCTAGACAATTCAGTCGAACTTAGATTTTGCCGATTGATTGATTTTCTTAGCCATTGGATTATCCCTTATTCAGGCTATGGTGTATAACCCTTCATAACTATCAATCTAAGATTTTTGTACTGCTTTTTTGTGTATTCAGGGAGCAACATTATCAGCTCTTTTGCTTGGATATCAAGCACAGGTGAGTCACTAATCCATCGGAAAATTCTACTATGTGCCACATATAATAGACCGAAAATCCACATTATTTCATATGTAACATGCTTCAATGTACAATATTTGATTCAGCATTTAATTTGAAACTATGTCCTGTTTCTTGCTTTTCCGAGAAACTATATTTTTCTTGTCAAATATACAATAGGCTGTGTTAGACTTGTGATCATGAGGTAACTTAGCCCAATTGGCATCAGAGAATCCCATGAGTTTGATCAAAATCACTAGAATGTAGACAATGTCTTAGTATACCTTTATAGTAATATAAACATGCATGACTATCTCACAGTGTGGAACACGGGGAGATTACATAAATTTTATCTTTCTTTGAACCTTGCATATAGTGAGAGTTTTGTACACCGAGCTGTTATTTTACAAGCCACAGGTACTTATGAACATGTAATTCCCAAGACTCCTATTCTTGCTAGATTAACTGACTTGTCGAAAACATGATGGAGCAGGGAAAGGTGTTGAAGGATCATCCGACGATGAAATTGTTCATGTCAATGTCCGGTACCAAGTTCAGAGATCCGAGCATTTGTGAGATTGCGTACAAAGACCCAATCACAGTTAGGTCGGTTCACTTTATCGGAGCCAAGGACTGGTTGAGACTTCCTTCTGAGGAGCTAGCCACTGCCTTTGTAGATCCTCTCATCATAAGGCACCCTCAAGGACACACTGTCCCGAGACTAGGTACGTTCCTTCATATCCTTCACCTCTTAAGCCAAATTAGAACCCAGGCAGCCTAAAGCTTTTAGCTGACCAAATCCAGTCACCGGGCTGTAATAAGATGTCGAATCCAGCTTATTAATTGAGAGAATTGACAAAATCACAGTTTGATCATTTAAATTTCTGTGAAGCCAATATTTATTGGACTCCTTTTGATTAGAAGACATGGGGTTTAGACTGAGTTGACAGAAAAAACCAAAAATCCAATATGCCCGACATGAGTTGATCGAATTTGGGTGTGAGTTTGGGTAAAACCCGAATTTCATAATTGAATTTGTGTTAGAATTGAATTTACTATGTCCTAATCCAATCTTAACCCAAATTAATATATATACTTGTGTAACCCATGGTAGTCCATTATAAAATTATGGATCCATTCTTCCCCTTCAGAAATAATGTCTGAACACCTAGTAATATACATAAATACTAACATGCTCTTATTTTCTGTTCTGCATAACTCTAAGCCACATTACATTTCATTCACACACCATCATTTTATTCACACGCCATGTTTGGTGGATTATAAATTTAAAGTTTACCACCAAATTATCAAAATTTTTATTTTTTTAAAGAAGGAAAATGAAATAGTTTTAGGTAGGGTTTTGGTTTAGATTTAACCCAAATTATCAGATTTTTATTCAATTAGAAGTATTTTTGTTCAACTAGGGTTTAGGTCATAGATTTAAGATATTTGGTTGAGTTCGGATTTGGGTTTTCCAACCCAAACCCGATCCATTGCCATCCCTAGTTCAGGCCAAACAAATTACCTTTTTTTTATGAAGTAGGGGTAACCCTACGACGTGCACTGGACAATCTGTACTATTCTCTTAATCTTTCTAATTAACTGCGTGGGATAAGCAGACGAGGCGGCGGTGGAGCAGCTGCGGAACTGGACCAAGGAACTGCTGGCGGAAACAGCTAAAACAGTTTTGGAAAACAGAGATGCTTTAGAAAATGGAGAAGCAAAAACAGGGGAGCAGAAGCAGCCAGAAGAAGGCCGTGAAGTTGAAAGACCAGACGAGGTTGTAGCAGTGTCGACATAAAGAAGAACATTATGATTCAGCACTCCTGGTTTTAAATCATTTTGCTTGCACTAGTAACTTAGAATTGCTCCATTGTTGAGAAGATGGG
Source organism: Nepenthes alata (assembly GCA_028571085.2). Classification (NCBI taxonomy): domain Eukaryota; kingdom Viridiplantae; phylum Streptophyta; class Magnoliopsida; order Caryophyllales; family Nepenthaceae; genus Nepenthes; species Nepenthes alata. The sequence continues at coordinate 13,827 of JAOVVI020002382.1, read as the reverse complement.
AAGAGAATGATATAGTAATCAGGCATTGAGGTTTGTAATAATGGTACCTCCTAAGCTTGCCAGAAAGAAAGAAAAAAAATTGCATGTCTGATCTTGAGTAATAATTTTTCATGCACAAAACGATCTATCAAATTAAAATTGATATAATGTTAAAAAAAAGTATCATAATTTGACAATATTTTATTTCCTAAATATGTATATGTATAATATTCATTCATTATTCACATTTACTAGCATCGTATATTCTAGCTGTTCATGTTATATACACTCACATTATTAATGAAAATGTGTTACAATTCTTACATTTTTTATGTCAAAGGCTGATTTGTGATAATAAATAATAAAATTTTTAAATATCATTGAATTATTGAATATTACTATGAATTATCTCTTAAATAAGTCTATCAATATAATTGAAAGTATGATATGCCTCTATAATTTTAACATCAGTTATAATAAATGATACATATATAAAAAATTGATTTGACCTAAGCATTTTAGTAACTCATATTTGAGTGTAATTTAAAACTTTAAATCAATTTTTGGCACACTAAAAATACAAATGTGAGGTAAAAGAGATCAAACTTATTCGATATCCAAATTAATAAAATATTCTAAATAGTTGTTGAAATAAATATAAATTATTAATTTAGTTAGGAAAATGATTTATTAGATTTAGTAAGTTGAGTATGGAAGTTGGGTTCTATGCAAGCCGTGTGGTTCTATAATAAATAAAAGAATTTTATTATTTGTGATATCTTTTCTCTTAGACCTATTAAAATTTTAATTTGGGTTAGACTTATTTAGATATTTATATTTAAATTGGACTCTTAAAAGTCTCATATTTTAAATAATTTCTTACTATTAGACGGATGATACAATTAAAATTTTTTGGTTAGCTTGTTTGTACCAAGCCTTATAATTTGTCGGATGGCATAGGCATATTTTTTATGGGCAAATTTATTTTGGGCCTGCTTTTAATTATTTATTTATCTATTAAGGCTTTTAATTTTTTTTATTTGGGTTATTATTTTTTTCATTGGTGTATTTCTTTCGTTTATTGTAGTTGGATCGACTCTAATAGGATCTTACTTACAAAAAAAAAAAAAAAAAATCTAATAGGATCCAACAATAAATTACAAAGAATTTTTGAAGTTATTTAAAAAAAAAAATTGCTAGGTGCATTTTAATTTTACAGCATGTTAACCCCTTCTGGTTTCCTAATCCCATCACTACTCGAACCGCCAATCACATGGATCGGTCAACAAGCCGTCCGACGTGAATTCGCAGAACAACAACTAGACGAAATTGAGGGGGAGAGGGATCCAAACCCTAGAAGATGGGCAATAAAAAAATGGGCAAAAAAGGGTTGCTGTTAATGTCTGATTTCGTTCTATCATTTTTGTGGGTGTGGTCCGGATCACTCATAAAGCTCTTCGTCTACAACATTTTAGGGCTAGGGAATGAACGGCCCACTTCTCAGATCGTCAGATATGCTCTCTCCATCCTCAATATGTTTTTCTTTGCTGTATTGGGAAAGCTTTGCGAAGGTGCGACCTACAATCCCCTCACTGTGTTTGCTGGTGCCATCTCAGGGAAATTTAGGCAGTTTTTGTTTATTGTTGGTGCTAGGATCCCTGCTCAGGTTAGCTTCTACACGGTTTTATTTTACTGGTCAATTGGGTTTTTGTTGATTAGTTACGCAATGGGTTGACTTATGAAATCCGAATTCCCCGGCACCATTGCCCACAAATTTTCGTGAAAATCGTTTTTCACTAAGAAAATCACAGTATTCGTCCGAACAATTCCTATTATAATGAGATCTTCCGATCAAGCTCCTCATCTCACTATAATGAGATTTGATTGGCTCATGTAATCCGAATCCCCGGCACCCTCAAATTAACACACGCAACTAAGCATGTAAGTGTTGGGGTCACTCCCTCGTGGTATTTTGTGTCCGCGGACTCACAAGAGGAAAACAACGCGCACTTTTGAGTGGTCCGAGAAGCCTGTCAAGATGGACGAGGACTCGTTGGAGGCGTCATGTCTGAGAGGTAGCTGAGGATATGGACGAGGACTCCGGAAATCTAGGCATTGACTTTCTCTCTCCGTAGGCCTGCTGTAGCCACGTTTTGCAGGTAGACAGTTGACCCACTCTGATTGGAGGTTGAGGCAGCTACAACTTCCTCTGGTGTCAGGCCTGCCATTCTGACACGCCGGGCGTGCGCCTGCCATGGCAGGCCTAGGAGGCGTGGTCCTGCCACCCTACTAGCAGTAGGGTGGCTGGCCGACCACTAGGCCCCCCTTGTATATATTAACGTTTGTGCCCTTACTTGTCTTGTGTGGGCAATAGTAGTGTGCATGTGGCATGAGAAATCAGAGAGCTTTGGGCAGCCTTGTTGTAAAGATAGAGAGGGAGAGATGCTTTTAGAGAGAGGTTGTGTGATATACACTTAGGGATTATTTTTCTTTGTTTGGGTTTTGTATAGCTAACATTCTTGTAAACATTTATTCTTTATAGTGTATTCTTTGGTGGTTTTTTTCTTAGTTGAGAAGGGTCTTTCCACGTTAAATCTCGTGTATGTTTCTCTCGTTTTTCTATCCCTACTTTTGGCCGTCCAACCGAGAGCTCTGCTCTGTTACTGTCCGAGTGATCTGTCCGCCCGGTCACCATGTCTTCCGTTTTTGCGCCAACACGTACTCCATTATTGTAAGATAAGAAATCCTCGAAGTTTTAAGTGTCTTAATTAAACTTGGAAGAGAAGCTACCGAATCCTTGGGTAAATTCTGATACCAGTGATAGGTAGCTTGAAGGTTTCTGATGACGGGTGGGAGATCAGCTTGCCGGAAATTGGCATTGAGAACATTTGAGCGAAGGAGGGGAGGAGGGAGGGGAGTGATTTTCAAATTCAATACGATTACATTTGAGCAGTAACTTGTTAAAACGTTGAAAAAGCTTCATGGTTCTATGGATTGGGTAGATTTTGGAGATGTTAAAGAGTGGGATTTTGCTTCTTCGGTTGTTTGGAAACTTGCCAACGAGGCTCACAAGGCTGCTTTCAAGGTAAGAGGAGACTAGGGACAAGATGACCCGTTGTCACCATCATCTTTCTTGGCTCGAATTCTAACACCTCGCTATGGAGGAGGATGCAATCTATCTATGCAGTTCTCTTGCCTCCTTAAGCTTTGCTAGACTATTAAGGTTCCTTTTGGAGGTTTCATTTGGTTAGGAATTGACCATAGTAGGAGGTGAATTCATGATGCTTAGGGAAAATATGAAAGTTAAAGAAAGGAGGGACAGTGGGAACTAAATGCCTTAACCTATGGAGCCTAACTACTATTCTTTAGCAAGTATGGACATGGAAAAATATGAAAGATTGCTTCTGCCTGAAATAAACACACACTAAAGATGTAAACATTTGGGAAATGCAAAATTAAAACGCACTGTTAGAAGATCTGAAATTCATCTTATTGTTGACTACAATCGGTTAGTAGGGACCAGTAAATCTGGCAAAAAAGTGAATTGTTGGACAAGATGAATGTGCTTTCTGCAAATCAAGCTGTGAAGATTTGAGATCACCTTCTCTTTGACCATTACTCTTGGACGTCTCCGTACATCACTCCCCACACTTTCTCTCGATCCTTTCCCTTCCTTGTGGAGACGTAACCCGGAAAAGAATATGTCAACTCCACTTCAGCTGGGAATTTTACTTGAATGGAAGCTGTGGAGTTTTTTATAACCATTCTTCCTTTTGTTGATGGCTTCTTGTACTTGTAATCCACCAGGCTCAGAGGGAAATCTGGGAATATATGATCATATTCAGGCATTTTGCCATATCCTGCAGTAAATGAAACCCATTGTTTGAAATCATGGAACATTTTTACTCACAGAGCGAGAGTGAATGCATTTCAGAATAGATCAGAGAACATAAATTGGCTCAGCTAACTACTAACTGTTGGTGATTAATGAATTTGACAGCGACTGTAAAGCTCTGAATGTAATGTTTTTTTCCGACTTACCTGGGAAATCATTTATGTCAATTACATAGAAGTTATCACGTTTCCCATGTTCTCGGATAATATCTAGATTGAACCGCTGGAGACCCTGCCAGAAAGCAAGATCAATAGAAAACATATAAATATCATTTATCAATAAACAGCTGTGATATAACAAGACAGAATCAGGGAGAGAATTAGGGAGAGATTAGACTTCGGCATGGAAGTTCCCTGGCTAGTTATCAAGTAATGGCCGAGGATGCAGCTCTGCAAGAAAGAAAATAAAAGAAGAAAGTTCAGAGAAAAATCCTTGTGTACGCAATCAAATGTTTGCTACAAAAAAAATTTCAAAGATGTCTTAAGTTTAATCCCCGTCAACAACTCGAAGAGATGCTTAAACGCTGTTGACCCAACAGCCTAAACTAATTCCAATATTCAAAGGGACTTTCTTCTATTCAAAACAGGGTTGTTCGATTAATTTAATTTATTTTATCTAAAACTTTATAGAATTTAATTATGATATATTAATATTATAAATGGGTAGGGTGAAAAATTGAGGGTTTAAGTTATTGTACGAATTAGGGAGTCGGATTGATTACTCGATTGGTCCGATTGATAGTGGATTTGGTCTTCATGATTGTTAATTATTGTCTTATGCACCACAATTAATGAAACGAGAAGTAATAGATATGCGGGACTCGCTCCCTAACATATCTTTTGATATTTAAATCAGTAATTTTTTTTTAAGAAAATAGAAAGATGCAGAAGGAAAGCTAAGGTTGAAAAAGGATGGGGATAAGTGTGAGTTGGAAGGACGTAGTTTCATTGTCCAAGAGTACACTCTTATGCATGGGTATATATAGATATTTTTAGATTTCTTCTCCTTTTTTTTCATTTGATTTGGGAGGAGTTGAATGTATAGTCGGATTCCTAATCTATCGATTAGCCACACCAAAATTATTGCTTGTGTTGAAGGCGTTTCATGATAGCAGGTGAAAGGCGTTACTTTTAGAATGTAACCGCCTTTTGAATTAATTATAAAACCGTTTTGACCGTTTCTAAATCGGACATTTATTAATACATTATTATTCATTAATTAACCGTAACTGTTCGTCAAAATTAAATGTCCTGCAAAGCCATCATTTAAAAGACTCGATCGGATTATTGCTCTTATATCTGGGCCGTTGTTGCTTGGACTCCTATTTCAACTTTAGGTTGGATCGGCCTGTTGTGGGCCGTACCCAATAGGATTTGATTAATTTTTTAGGGCAGGTATAATCACAAGTTAAAATGATTGGTTCGATCAGGCCAAAACTATGAATTTTCTTATAGAAATATTTTTTTGTATAAATAAATTTCTAAGTTTTAAAAAAATTATTTCAAAATATTATATTTTTATATAATTAATAATTTTTTTATGTAACATTTTTTTATTTAAATATATATTTAGGTAATATTTTAATCTAAACATGATAACGTTAAAATATTTTATATTTTTACTATTTTTATTATGTAAATATAAATTTTTAATTAAAAATAATTAAAAAGAAATTGTTCATAGATCAGTCTCAATCAACGATGTTTGAATTATGGACAGGTATAGTTATAATCTTTATTCCTAGTAATAGCCAATCCGACGGTAATAAAGTTTCACATAAACTCGATTCGTGTTTCGATTTTAATTTTGAAAAAATATTTATTGTAATTATTTTTATTTGCAGAGAATCTCCACCCCAGTCTTGTTACCTAGCATGAAAGTTCAGAACAAATTTCATGCCTATGACCTCACTCAAAAAGACCATGAACCGAGTAATTCAGCCCCGCCATGGCGAAAGATCGAACTAATGATCGTATCGTCTGAGTTCTACCAATGTCACCTTTTTTTTTTTTTTACCAATTGCCCTAATATGTATCACCACTTTTGCCTTCCCCTTCCATGTTGAAAAGTAAATTAGCTGTGTGACTAGAAAATCTTAGTCTTTATAATTTTTCCAAATAAAAAAATGGAAAATATTTTTCTTCATGTTCTAACATTTTTGTTGTTCAGTTGTCTTGGGACTCCAACTTTGCCGGCGAATTTTAATCGACAGTAAGTTTTTGTTGAGGTCACTCCCGAGTGGCATGTCCGCGGACTCCATTGAAGTAATGGACGATGACTCTTTGAGGCGTCTTTGGGACGAGAACTTTTTCAGAAGTCTTTGGGACGATGACTCTTGCGTTGGTCATGTCCGAGAACAGTGGACGATGAGCCTAAGGAGTTGACTCTATCATCGTAGGCCTGTCGTGGCCGCTTTTGCAGGTAGGTTGGTCACTTACCCTGATTAAAAATTGCGGCGGCGACAACTTTCCAGGTGTCAGGCCTGTCATCTGGCACGCCAGGCATGCGCCTGCCATGACAGGCCTAGGAGCATGGTCCTGCCACCCTACGGCCAGTAGGGTGGCAGTAGGGTGGCTGGCCGTCCAGGCTTGCACTGTGTATATATATATAGCTTGGGCCCTTGCTTGTCTCTTAGTGGCAATATTGTGTAGGAAAGAGCCTTGAGAAAGTTGTGGGCAAGCTTTGTTGTAAAGATAGAGTGAGAAACACTTTGAGAGGGAGATTGTACACTTGAGATTGTTTTTTCCTTCGTTTGAGCTTGTGTAGCTAACGTTTGTAATCAATCCTCTTATAGTGTATTTTTCGGTGGTTTTTTCTTTGATCAAGAAGGATATTTTCACGCTAAAGTCTCTGTGTTTTCTCTCAGTTTCTATCGTTATCTTCTTGTCCGTCCGAGAGCTTTTCTCTGTGTTGCTGTCCGAGACATTTGTCCGCCCGGTCACCGTGACTTCCGCAAATTTTGCGCTAACAGTTTTTTGGTGGCCGTGGCAATGCAGTTTTATGATGATCAACCTGCTACAGAGCCTTAGAAAAACAAGATCATTGTATTTTTTCTTTTTTTTTTTCTCTCTCTTGATTTCACATATAAGAGGGAAAAACAAGATCGAGCTTAATATATATTAATGGCACCACTACATGAAGCACCGAAAATTATGAATTAATATTCAAACCTCGAATATACAGTTGATCAACAAGTATGCTCACGATTGTCCAACAAAAAAAATATAATTACAGTTGTTTTAATTTAGACTGATACCACGATATAAGCTAGAAAATAATATGAAATCGGAAGAAGTGGTATAGTCCACAACAATTGATTTTCTAAGCAACATGTAACTAGAAAAGGGTTTTGGAACCAATAGCCATCGGGTTTGGGTGTGAATCCCAAGCCCTAAATTCACCTGCATAGATGGGAAAGATAACAATTTACCTTAAGCAGCACAATGTCAAAAAGTTTAAGCAAAGAGCAGAATATCAAGCACGAGTCCCAATTCATGCATTTCACTTTGCAAGCATGTCTCATTAGGACAACAAAAATTGGATTGATTAGGAAGGTATGAGTTGGGCTTTGGGTTACTCTCCAGTGAACCATATATTCATTTGGCAAGTTGCCCGATGGCACGGCTGATATTGCATGAAACTTGATTTAATGGGAGAAAATTATTGAGTGGTGTATAATACGCGCAAGAATTGAGCATATGTGTCGTTTAATTAAAATAGTAGCACCTAATATATATCTGAAAGAGGTACATGTGTATTTTGTTTAAAAGGATCGTGCTTAAAGAGTGCTTATATATTGTTTGCCCAATAAGTCCATGTCTGATGAGCAAAAGATAGACGAGAGAAGAAGAGAGAAGCGGAAGATGTTCGGCATTCGATTGCTATCCGATTTGAGTTTCGTTCTTCGCCATGGTCGGGTACATCATTATGAATGTGATTTCTAGAAGCATATTTTCGTTTAATTACGTTTATTTCTCACTGTATTTCTCTTATGAGTTATTAGGTGTATTGATGGAGGTTTTGATCATCCATTCTTCACTCGAAATTATAGTAAGGGAATTTCAAAAGAAGTTTCTTTAACTTGCACTTTTACAATAAATTTATTCAAAAAAAATTTTCTTAATTGAAAAGGATTTTTCACGCTAAAAATGTTATATATTATTATATTTTTTGTGCTCATGAATTTAGTGATTAACGGTTGATGGGGTTCGGGTTTTATGCTCCTGTGTTAAGCTGTGTATATCCTGGTCAAACCCCATCACATTTGAGTTTCAAATCGTATTACATCCTCCATCAAATTTAGATGCATTATTCTTAAAATCGTGAAAGATATTTTACTAGCCACTTTTCTTCTCCCTGGTGTTATATTTTCTATTATTTAGATTTATTATTGTAAGGTGTTGTATCCCTATATTTATTAGATATTTTTATAATTAAAACTCATTACATAATGGATATTTTGAACTCATAGTTTCGTAATTTTTTTCTTATTTTTGAAAAAAAATTTTAACGTAAACTATTATACTTTATTATTTATAATTGTCATTTTTTTATTATACATTATTGTATTATCTCCTCATGGGTTCATATAAAATGCTCAAAAGCAATTCTCAAAACTAATAGTCCTTAATTTTCTGTGTAAAGCTTGACATCCAGAACCCAATAGTATAAGGTCCATCTTTGCTAGGAGAAAGTGGTGGCAATATAACACATGAATTAGAAATTTAATCCATTATATCAACGGAACTAAAAGAAGCAACTCCCCGTAAAATGACAAAAGAAGATAAACAGTTTTACATTAATATTCTATCAACGGTCATATATCCTTCAAAATGACGAGAAAATGAAGGCCAGAATAACACATCCCAAATACAAAATAATTATACGAGTGACTTTATTCAATGTCATAGTATCAGGTGTATGGCAAATGGTCGCCGGTCGGATAGTGGAATCGAGAAGAGAAACGATAGCAATAATCACATATAACAGAGAGAGAGAAGAACGAGACACACAATTTTTACGTGGAAACTATTTTCTGAACAAGAGGGATAAAATTATGGGACACTTAGTCCACAAAAATCTCACTATATAAAATTTTGATTACAAAAACCTTTGGTTACAAAAACCCTCGATGAACAAAGTATAAGAATAAAAAACAACTCCGTGTATATTCTATTTCTTACACTTCACGAATTGCAGTGATATACATATATACAAATGAGCCTTTTCATTAGGCGGCGCCTACTCTATAAGTTGGTCGCGTGCCTTATAAGGTCAGCCACCTATTCTGCAAAGTCATTTTTTTACCCTGAACTTTACATGTGACCTGCTCTACAAAGTTGAATACCAACTTTAAAAGTCAACTACCTACTCTACTGGACTTTGCAAATAATTGGCTTTTTAAATAGGCTACTCTTTGCCATTAGTCAGGCCATCCTCGGCATTTGTATCAGCGCCCTCGGATGGCCTTATCCCAGCTTGGCCACACTGGCCTGGCTACTCCTGTCCAGTCTCCTCTGAACTTGTTAGCCTCCTTGACCAGCTTCTTCTTTCATCCGGTTGGCCTCTCCTGCCGGCCTTCTGTTGGTCATTTTCTTACAAGCTGACCTTTTATTGTCTAGCCAATTATCATTACTTCAACTCGGGTACTTAATATTGCACCCATACGCATTTGACTAAATCTATTGTCTTGTCAATCGGATATAAGTCCATATAGAAGTGACTCATGTCTCAACATCAAATATCTAGCGTATCTAGTGATACTCTTGAGCTTTGGTTGCAAAAACCTATTAATCTTGTTATAAGTTAGGGCATATCCAACCATGACGAGTCTCATCGTTGGAAAAAATCCCTTTACTGATCGTATAAGACTTTGCAAAAACTACTTTCATTTCCTCTTTCCTTCTTCGGATTACTCTTATATCTTCCTCCACCTCTTCCATTAAACTCATGATCCTTCTTTCTCCAACCACCATACCCTAATCTTCCTCAAAAACCAGTCCAACATTCAAGATAGTACAAGCCGAATCAACGAAATGAACAAAAAACAAATGCACGAACTTATCAAATCGAAGCTGTGAGCAAGTTAGCACAAAAATAATTCGACAAATTCAATATCACCACACTTCAAATTATTTTGGAGATATTTACTTAGTGTTCCAAATATTATTCATAAAAAGCAGGCATGCTGCTACGCTGAAGGAAAAATATCAAATTGGCTATTATTTGCATGATAAGATAGAAATCAACTTGATGAGGACAATTATGAAAATAAAGTTTCAGATTGGTTTCCTTCCTCAAAATGATAAGCATGAAATATAAGAAATTTAATTACGTGGCATGCAAAAAGCACTGATTATAAAATGGAGCAAAATAGTGAAAGATGGACAAGTTCATAATCCCCTAGCATCAATCTCCCCTAACCTCGTTTAGGTATTTTTAATAAGGAATTTATTTTAGAACTATGGTTTAGTCACCATATCTATATAGTATTTCTCAATTTATCTATATTTTTATGAGGGCATTAATATAAGTTGATAAATGAATATCATATTATTTAAGTATGTTTTATTTAAGTGTGTCCAAAATACTTGTCCAAAATATTTTTTTTTAGTATTTTTTTTTCATTTTATGGACTTGAACTGAACCCTAGGTGCACGGCATTATTGTTCCTTCACTATAATCGGCGATATTTTAGATGCTCAATTTTTATCGGGTTCATCAAGTTATATGAGAATTAGAAATATTGTTCTTATCATGTAATCGGATTAGCGTGCTACCTAAAACTCCATCATTTCCTTATTTGATAGCCAGATAGTTAGCATCATCGGCATTTTGAATATAAAGGGTTCAACTTAAGTTAACAAATCTAAAAGTCAATCAAGAATTTAACAATTTTTTGTCAAATCATAGATTTTGAAGTTATTATTATTAAATTTAGACTCGCTCTCTTATATGTTTTATACCTATTAATATATCATCTAATAGTACACACAATATTATGCGAGAATTGGTTCGATTAGAGGCATTTTGAGTGGTGTATATGTTAACACAGATAATATTTTAATGTTTGATACGCATATGAAAAACATGCGTTCATAAGATCTATTTAGGAAAGTTTTCTCTGTTGTATTCGAATGTTAATTTTCAGCATTCGAATATCAATTGTTAAATTCGAACAACATATCAATTTTAAGACAGTTTTCAATTTTTTATTTTTATTTTTTTCGTTGCAAAATAAGTTATGAGTTATCCAAAATATTAGATAGCAAAATTTTGAAAAAGGAAATGAGAGAAGGAGAAGATCTTCAACTTATACTTAAACGTTTGATCTTGATTCTTTTCTAATCATACCGGTTGTGAAAAAAAAAAAAAAAGAAGATATTTTTGTCCAAAATTAAACATCCAAAATTAAGAATTAAACTAAACTCTTTTTTTTATCCTCACGGGTTAAAGAAGTATTCTTTACTATAGCATAAGCAAATATAAATATTATTAAGGTGGTTGCCTTTTTAATTTTTTTAAATATTAATATCTATTTAATATAAAATTTAAATATTTAAAAATTATAAAAAACTTATTTAAAGGATGATTTTTATTACTCATAATTTACCCGTTGAATGTCATATAATGAACGAGGGAGGCACTGACGGCATGGAAATTTAGATCAACGCATGGGAACTCTAACTAAAAAGCTGATCGACGGCAATGTCTGCGCAAACAAAAAAATTAACTTTCAGAGTTTGTTGTTGATTTGCTGAGTTGGTCAACTTCTCCTAACAGAATGGCGTTTCGCAGAATTAATAGTAGATTGTAAAGTTGGTGGTAGGTTGTAGAGTTGGTTGCAAGCTTTACGCACACACAACTTTCCTACTGAATAGGCGGCTACCCGATCATATTTGTGTATATATATGTGCATGCTCGGCATGCAAGTGTGCTAAGGTGTGAGTAGCGAGAGTAGGAAAGTGTGGAGAGAAGTGAGAAGAGAGAAATACAAAAGAGAAATTATAAGGAATAGTCATTTTACTATTATATTTTTTACTATTAAATCTGTTCTCAACTCTCCAAGGACTTGTGTAATCAAAGGATTGTAACCATATTCACATAGCAAAATCCGTTTGTGAATTTAATGTCCCGTGATTTTTTTTTAATTTCTGAAGAGAATTTTCTATACAAAAATCGTGTATGTTCTAGCATTCTCTCTCATTTCTTTATTGTGTGTATTTGTATGCCAATCATATTTATCCTCTCGATTTATCCGACTTGGTTTCACTGATATTGTCCGACCAGCCATTATCTCCGCTAACAGTTTTTTTTACAAAGAATTTGAAACTGTTTTCTTTTTCTTTACCATTCTTATTATATCTTTATGAGAGTTTCAAAAGTTGTAAAAGAAAAATATACATCGCAGTTATTTTAGAGGTTGGATAAATTTAAATCTAAATTTAAATATAAAAATCATCCATCATAATCTAGAAGACTGCTAGTTGATATCCTCAACTAATGATGAATAATTTTATTATTTATAGGGTAAGAAGATGATCGATCCTTAATTATATAAATATTATTTTTTTAATTAAAGATTAAGTTAATTAAAAAAATAACTTATTTAATAAAATATAATAAGATTATATAAGATTATAACATTTAATTATATTAATAAATTATTAAATATATACCTTGTTATATAAGACAATTGTTATGTTCACCGCCTCTGACTTTGTTCTATAATCGCCAACCTCATTGGGGGTCGATCATTTGACTGCTTTTTGAGATACCAATTTGCATGAAATTTTGAGAGCTAAAAATTAACGGATCATCGTAAACAAACTGGCTTACTTCATAATGCTCCTTAGAGTATCCTTACGAGATACCAAGGAAATCAACGTTGCATTCGCTTGTGAGAAGCCAAATCATGACCCCATCTCATACCTTTAATTATGATTTCTTAAGATAATACCAGATATATTAATTCTTCCATTAAGATTTTGTACGATGTTAGATTTTAGTTACTTCCAGTGAATACTTAAACTTATAAACATGTTATCCGGTGACATATTTGATATGTATACAAATTTACTCGAGCGTAAGCTTTTATGTAGTAATGTATATACCGATATAGATAAAATTTTGATGTACGATATACGTTTGAGGGGTATATATATACGAATTCTGGTAACTTTTGCTAAGACCTATGATTGATGCGTGACTGAAGCGTTTTTATATACAGCATCAAATGAAAACATCATTCATATATCTCTGTCATCTGGACTGATTGTTTTAATTTACTTACCAAAAAAAAAGATGCGTGACTGAAGGGTATAAATGTGCCAACATTGACATAAATAGTCTTGACATGATTTTTAGTCATAGATTTAGAGACAACCTCAACACAAGAGATGCCGTACAAATAGAGTAAATAGAAAAAATGGAGAAGACATTCAAAATCTAATTGATGGTCGATTTAAGTTTTATTTTTCATTAAACTCGAGTATATTTCTTTGGCTTTATCTTCGGTACATATTATTGTTTATTTACTTATTTTCTCAATACATTCTTCTTTAATATACTATTAGACATATTAGGGTTGTATTCAATCTGTCTTTGACATGACTTATTGCTTATATGAATTTTTGTGAAGAAATATCGAATAGATTATATTTAAAACTAGATACTTTATAATCAATGTTTTTAAAAAGTGTTTCTTATTCTTTCATTGATTGAGGAGAGTTTACGCATTAAATATTATTATGTAATTTTGTGTGTTGGATTGTGTGGTTATTGTTCTTTGTGCTTTCATGGTAATGGTAATCAATGATTGATGGGAGGATTCATGTTCTTTTTTACTATATGAGGGTTAATGTAATTGTTAGTTCCAAAATTTTTGACTTGTATACTAACAAGATTTAGTTTTATTGATCTATTTTTTACTTTATAAAATTTTCACTGGAATT
>JAOVVI020002381.1:0-21251 GCA_028571085.2 Nepenthes alata | reverse complement strand
GGCCTGTAGATGTAGAGACGTTCCCGTGACTCGTTGAGAGTATGGTTTCCCGACTCGATGTTCGCAAAGAACGAGTGGGAGCTATGTCATGAAAGCATGGTAGCTTAGAAGGACGGTTCTCAGGGAGTGGGAGAAGTCTCTGTAATCAGGATGCTTGGAGTGAGAGTGGCCAAGTAAGCGATTGAGAGAAAGTATGCTCAAGCACTGCGTTGTATTTTGCGTATGTGTTTGTGATTCAAATCGTGTCCCTCCAGAGTGGAGACTCTGGGGTTATATAGATGGTGGGGAGTGCGCCTTCCTTGGCCGAGAAGGCGTAATCCCTTGCCTGGTGTTGGGCGGCCTTCCTTGAGCAGGAAGGCTTGACTGGCGTGATCTGATGGGATCGTTTCCTTTCTGAGCGGGTAACGGGTCTCCAGATTATCTATCTTTCTTTTGTGTTTTTGTGACCGTTAGACTCCATTGTTGTCAAGGAGAGAGAATCTGGCGATTTCCTTGTGGGGAGGGCATTGAATCTGTTGATGCCTTTTTAGAGGAGATTGACTTCAAGGAAAGCGTGAAATTGGGGAAAGGACTGTTGTTTGTCGTGTACGGGAACGCTTGCCAAACTGGGCTTGGCCCTATTATGTTTTATATTTTTTCGCGGCTTGCTGCTACAGTACTTCCGTTCAATAGAAATATTGACCTTTTTGATGGAGCGCGTTGGCTGTCTGGTTGGAGCGCTTTGGGCCGTTTTTTTTATTGGGCCTACCCATCACCCTATACACTGCCATATACTTGCAACTACAAATAGACTTGTATTCAAGATATAACCATGGGAAAAAAAGAGTACACAAGGCTTCCTGCATGCTCTAGGGAGGGGCTTGTGTCATTGAGATGCCCATGGAGTTAATTAAATCATTGATCTTCAGTGGGATTGTCTTTCATCTATGCCTCATTTTTAGCTTAAATATAGATGTTTCTTTATATAAGGAGCACAAGAAGTGTTGTGTTTATTTTTGAGAGCTTCTTCATCATCAAGTATTAAGGGTGTGATAAAGTCTTAGACATGAAGTATGGAGATTTAGACATGGGGATTTCCTCTCTTCCTATAAGTTGATTCTCTTATGATTGGAGGTTTTTTTCTTTTCCCTTGTGTATGAGGATGAGTATTTGCCTCTTTCTTATTTGGAAACCTCTATCATGAAGAAACCCAATGAAACCAGTGGTTTTGAACCTGAATAGAAAATGAAGGGTAGATAGTATAATCCTATATAAGTTAAGCGCCTAAGAGACCAGTTAGTACTCATTTTTGGTTCAAAATCTAAAGGAAAAGTATGGCGAATCTAATGTTGGTGAGAAGTTGAAGACAATTATCCATGAACATTAGAAAGCCTTCCTTTTTTTGATTTTAGTTTTCTGTTGCTACACAAACATGGGAAGGAAAGTTAGAAACTTAGTTTAAAGCTTTGTTTGTTGTGGTATACAGAAGGAGTTCACAGTCAACTTGTAAAGTGGGTGGTTCTGAATCAATAAGATATGGTTTTCACCCTAACAGAAAGCTAAAAAAGGTATCCGGCATGGGTGTCATGGTTTGGGAATCTTGTTTATTGTGGCTCTATTAGGCAAGTGTTTTTTAAGGTTTGGGAAGAAAATCTTTTTGAAAGGACTTATGTTTTTCTGGCCTCTTCATGGTGTTTTTGTGAGTTTGATGTTGAGAAAGCTTATAATCTTGTGGAATTGGCATCTTGTGCTAGTATTAAGAAGAATTCAATTTGGCAAAAAGTGGGTAAATTGGGTTTGTTGGTCTGTGGTTGTTCTCCAATTTTCAGCTGTGGTCAATGGTTGGCTCAAGGGTTTGTTCACACAATGAAGGCCTCTCTGTTTGAAACAGTCTCTATCTCTAATGCTATTTATAATTTGTAATGAAATATTTTAGTTTGATTCACGGAAAAGCAGTCTAGGTTTTTTTTGTTTTCCTGCTGGTCTTTGGATGGAAATTGGATTTCGATTTTGTAATATTTGCAGGTTATCCACCAGGGTCAGCAGTGCTATGAGAAGGGGCAAGCAAGTGCACAAGGTTCCCTTGTCGTGGGGTTTTGAGATTAGATATTTGCAATCTTAACTTTGCATGCAATGTAAGTAGGTTGATTCTGTGATTTGAACCGGTGACCTCTAGATTATAATGGAGCAAGCTTACCATTGTGATAAGTCTCATCCTCTGTAATACTACACTAAGGAACTCAGCAAGTAGGGTGTGTAGTGTGCTGTCAGCCTCTTAAAGTGCCACTGGATTGAGTTTGAGTTGCGTCAAATGGGAACTGATTTCTGTTCCCATAGGCTACTGGATTTGGGGGAACATCTGAGCAAATCAGATGTGCTTGCAGATATACTTTTTGATATGAGTTTTTTTTGATGACTTATTTGCGACGTTCATCGGGTGATGAACAAAATCAAGTCAGTACATGAGAGCAGATGATTGATAGATGTGCCAATTGACATTATTGGAAAAAGCGGTATTCATCATGCATTGTTCACCCTTTCATAATGTTTAAAATCTCCCACAATTTCTTCTCTATTTTCCATTTTGCCTGTTTTTATGGTTGCAAAGCTATAAAAATTGTTGAAGCACTTTATTAGAGTGGGTGTGGAGATTTTTTTAATGTCGTTCAAGTTAGGTGTTTGATAATAACTTGGCTGATTGGGTGTGGAGCCTTGGTCTTCGGGATTTTACCATTTTCAATAATCTCCTTGGGAAATGGCTTTGAATGTTTGTCATGGAGAATAATGGAGAGGCTAAGGACGGTGTGTATTGGACTTGATGCAAGGGCCGGTGCTTTTTAGTTGCATGTTATTGCAAAGCTTTTTGCTATAAAACTAATTTTCCTTGCAGGATTATCTGCCAATCTAATCCTTGGTTAGACTCTGGAATATTGAAGTACAAGTAAAGTTTGGAGGGGAACAAAAGCCCAAAATTTAACTAGAATTTCAGAAAAGTTTTCTCTTCTCTTCCTTCAAATTTTGCTGGTTCAAAATAGGGTTTTATAGGTCCTCTTGTAGAATCTTTTTCTATTTTCATCAGAATAAGCTACGTGAAAGGAAATTTGGCCCTTGATAATTCTGCAGAGAGGACGACTAGTTTGGCATATATGCTTTTTGCAAAATAGCAGTGCGAGTCTCTTGTTGCATTGTCAGTTTGTAAATAAGACTTCTCTCTTCTTCCCTTAGATTCATGTTGCTGCTTGGAATCCTTCCGTAAAGGGCGAATAGCTAATTGCAATTTTTTGTTATTTCTTCATAAACAATCTCTTTGCAATGTTGGGATAGTATCGCTTTCAATTAACCCTCTCTAGAACCTACAATATGCAAAAAAGTCTTGTTTCTTGATTGCTTTTAATTTGATCTTTTTTTTTGGGGGGGAGGGGGGAGGTTGTGTAAACCAAGGGGGCTGCACCTCAGACCCCTCTTGTCTTAGACTGTTGGATGTAAATCTAACAGTCCTTGTGTTTTTCCCCCTTTTTTCAGTTCTGGATGCATTAACTATGCTAGAGGCCCTCTACTTTTTTCATTTCAGGAGCAGATGAATTTAGCAGTGTGGGGTTCTTTATCATCATTGGTCACCCCTATGCACTTTCCTTTTCATTCGCTTGCATTGATAGCATTACATGACAGGCACACTATATGCTGGGGCTCGCATTACGACGAAGGCATGAGTTTTCGGAAGGAGCTAAAGAATTGGAAAAGGTGAGAGCTAACCTTTAAATGGTTCTTATCAGTAAATCTGGAAATTTCTAGTGTGCACATATCATATAGGCCTGCCTTCTGAGTAAGGTTTTCAAGGTTTGCACCATATTTATTAGTGGTAGGGTTCTATGTGTTTGTCGAAAAATAACTTACTATAAAATATTTTCATCATTTTCTAGTGTTTTACATACAAGGGAAAATATTTTTCACATTTTTTTACTTTTGGCAAGTATAGAAAAATAGGTCAATAGAAAATATTTTCCTGGTTAAAGAAAAATAAGGCTTAAATTCCAGAAAACTTCCTCTTTTTAAAAGAAGAAGCCATTTTTTGGAGCTCATTCGTTGCTCAATAATAACTACTAACACCTATTAGTAAAAATTCACCCAAAGATAATACCATTTCTACTAACAATACCCTGACTCACTGCCCAGTGCTGGCTGGTGATACCTCGAGCAGCCACCATCAATCGTTGGACGGCATTTTGACCAACGTTGATCACCGACCAACATGTGATGCCTTGAGCCTCCACCATAGCTATTGGCCGTCAACATCTCGGACCCTGCTGCCAGTCATTGGCAACACAACTTGACTTAGGCTCACTGCCCGCTAGCACCCTGACAGCCGCAGCTTGTTATCAATTATTGACATCCCATCCCCGGTCACCAATCACAAGCCGATGACACCTTGGGCCACCACATTGGTCACTGGACAGCTCGCCCTGACCTCGTCTCACTAGTTGTCAACGATGATTGCTAGTTGTCAACTCCCCTAACCAAGCTGTCTGTTACTAACCTGCGGAATCTCTGACTTCACTGCTAAAACAAAATACAAGTATATTAAAAACTGATTGTTGGTAAATTTAAATATTTTATTGCCATGAAACAATACCACCATCTTGAAAATATTACTACAATCAATAACAACAGACATCCAATACTGTTGATCGATTTGTTTGTATTCCATATTTTCTTATACATGCCAAACATAGAAAAATATTTCGATGAAAGGTTGTTTTCTTTGAAAATATTTTCCATAAAAAATATGGAAAACATTTTCCTAGAAGATTTCGTTGGATTTTCGACAAACTTAGCCTAGGTGTGGAAATCTTTTTTAGATTTCCGATTCATTCACTCACAAATGCTCGAACACAGTGAAAATAAGTGAACGTTAAGAACATAGTATGATATTTGAGTAGGAGAATTCAGATGATAACAGCAATGGAATTGGAATGATAACAATGAATATCTGAGGAATTGACTAAATAACCAAAGCACACTCAGATTGAATTTTAGTTTAGCTGAGAAAATACTCCAACTGGGTCCCAAGCTTATTATAGCTGCCAAAATGCACAATTGCCAAGATAACAGAATAGCTGCCTAATTTCTTTTTATGACAACTTTTATAGCCAACTGAAACCGTAATGGCGCCCTCTAGCATAATTATTTCAGTTTCCTTGAGTATGATTACACCAATACCCTTAATGAATAGGAAATACTACACATTTCAGTAGTACTTTTGATTCAGGATCTCAGGCTCATTGTCTGGATTTATCAACCTTGGTTGTTTGGTCACCTGTGTATCTGTGCCACCCCTGTCACTGATCTCGGATTTGGAACTATTTCGGCCCAGTACTTCTTGGCATTGAAGCAAATATGGGTTAATATGTATCGGTATTAGGCCCATTGATACTGATATTTTTTGATACCGTGATAATATCACGATATATTTCTGTATTGACAATATAACCTATATTGGCAGATACAGCCGTGTCAACTTACACTTGTTAGGAATTCTTTTACTTTCGATATATCTAATTTCGATATGTATTATCCAATATGTTCGATGCTGACGTGCCCAATATTGATGTTGATGCATCTATGCTTCTAGGTCCACGAGCTTTGTAGCTCGGCTCAGATATTTAATCAACTGGGGCCCGGCCTCAATGGCCCTTGGCGGGTCGGCCTGTTGGGGCTTTGGAGGTTTGGCCTGTTGGAGCCTAGCCTCAGTGGCACTCGATGTGTTGGCCCCTGCTTGTTGACCTTTGGAGCCCTTGGCTGCACTCCAGCTGCTCATTCTAAATGTGGGGTCCTCATCAGAGTATTTGATATTTTTCAGCATTGATGATTGCCTCCTAGGACCTTATCTATGTAGACTTGATCTATCTGCCTTTTGTGGATCCTGTCTGATTTTTTATTGCATTATCACCTCTTTAAGATATTTCTTGACCACCTCATTTAGCATGTATATGATACCACATATCTGATAGGAGTGCTGATGAATAGGTATTAGGGGAAATATGTGTGTTGGTGTTATTTAGGATGAGTAATGTTATCTGGCAGTTGGTGGTATTTAGGATGAGTAATGTTATCTGGCCACCTTTAGGACACCCTTTATCCAAGCGTTGTTATAGTCCTCTCACATTTTGGGCTCTCGGGTAAAGCCAACAGTTAGGATTAAATGATTGGTAGATTAATAATAAAAATTATATCAAGTGATTTAAATGATAAATAGACAATTCAATTTATACTATTTATCTATCAAATTTTCCATCTTAGCGTTTGGATTTATGGGAAGCCTAAAATATGGGAGGACCTTAACAATGCCCCCTTTAGCCATCCAATATGATCTAACATCCAATCTATCCACCATATTAATGGGTTTATATAAAAATAGATTGAGATTAGGTGTCACATCAAACTTTGTGGCTGAAGGGTCTCATAAAAATAGCTACACATCCTTTCTAATTTAGGGGGTGATGAGTTGATATCATCAGTCATGTTCTGTCAAAGTTGGTGATAGAATTTTCAGTTAATTTTTGTCCCATTTCTCCATGTAAAGAGTATTTGGAATACACAAATTGTTGTGATGTGTCAGGTTTTATGAAGCATGGATACCCACACAGCACACGATACGATACCAACACGCTAGTTTTTTAATATAAGAACACAATACGTTGGGGAGTGGGCATATGTTAACTAAAATTCATAGTTTACTCATAGATATGAGGATTTATTTGATCAACAAAACTATTTTCTACTAAATTATTAATAAATGTATTTTGTTTCTTCATCCAAAAGAAATTTGTACAAGTGAGTCAAATATGGAGTTATGTTATAATATACCTCGTATTATATAAAAAAAAATAAACAAGGGCGGAGTTTTTTAAAATATTTCTAAATTACTAAATGACCTTTATTTTTTTTAGTTTATATTAAAATATCTCTTTGTTTCTAAAAATTATAAAATAGTTTAATGTGTTCAAAATGTAATGACCCTGTCCTGAATTCATAATTAATACCCAAACTTGTTTGCATAGGAGAAATTCTAAGTCTCCAATTGTTGCGTTTCGGGTCTTTGGTTGTCGTACGGATTAAGGAGCCTTCAAATTCCTCATCGCCGGGAGGGTATCATGAGCGGATCCGGTTTCCGTTGCTGTTAACTCGGAACATGCATAACACAAACTAACAAATAAGAGGTCAGAGATCGGCGGAATTTCTTTCACCGAAAACACTCCGACGCTCAAGTCAGTAACCTCCCGCAATGAACGGAAAGGAGCGCACACTTATAGGTAAACGTGGTGGGAGTGCAAAGATGCAGCGATGAGATAAGTGTGAGTGGGATATATTTGGAGGCCTGAGCTCCATGGATGCACCCAATGGAGGGGCGACTTAGAGGTGCGCCCATGGAGAGTGGCTTAGAGGTGCGCCCGGCAGAGGGGCGGTTTAGAGGCGCGTCTAACGGTGGGACGGCTTAGAAGTGCGCCCGCGGGGGGCGGCACTTAGAACAGAGGTCTCCTGTCGCCGGGATGGAGGGCCAAGGGCCTCCTGACTGGTGGAGGAGGGCTGAGGGCTGATGGCCTCCTGGTTGGCACCTAGCTGGCAGAGAGTGGACGGCCTCCGAACTGTAGGAGCGCCGATGGCCTCCTGGCCGCCAATATACTCTCATTGGAGATTGGCTAGTAATGGCTACGCCCTTCTCCGAGCCATGTGGAGCCTTATGGAGCTTTTAGAGCTTCTTCGTGCTTGTCCTTCCAAGCTTAAGGGAGCCTAGCTTTATAGTGTGCCCCACATATGTGCTCATCTTATAAAAGCAATGTGGAACTCTTTGCTTTTAAAGAATGATGATGGATTGTGGGCCTAGTCTCATTGGGCCCATTGTAGCTGGACCCATCACCAACCAATATATATATATACTCATAGCATATCCACAACTAATAAAATACAATTATAATATTATAAATATTCTCATACCAAAAATAAATCCGGGAAAAGTACATAGTCCTAAAAATCCCAACAAAATGAAGTAAAATATCAAAATATATCTCTAGACCATAAATTCAATACTATCTCCAACTGGGCCTTAATCTCTCTCGCCACAACTCTTCATTCAAATTTAGAGTCATCATTGTCTAAACTTGCTACTTTGGAAGAAAGACAATTAACAAGAGTGAACCAAATACTAAACAAGTGATAACAAATCCAAAAACAAACAAGGAATGATAATAAATGTCTCGGATATACAATATATAATGTATGCCAAGAGTAATGAATAATAATACAATATCCAACAAATCAATATATTCAAGAAAATGCATTTCATCGCACTACGATTCAAATATATAAGAATGACAGGTCACTCCAAAACCTTGATGTGACAAATATCATAAAATTTCTCCAATAAGAGGCAAAGATCCCTTATAATTCGATCTCACAAGAAATAAAGGGATTTCCTGATCCGAATATTAGCGTGAACGACCTGAACACTAAATAACAATGAACAACATGGATTCCACTGAATCAGGATATCGTAAAATTCAACACATGGATTCTACTGAATACAAAATCGTAGATCCCACCGAATCCCAAACTCGAGGTATTAACAATGACAAAATATCACAATGAATTTCCTTGGACCTTATTCTGCCACCGTGAACTAAAAGTCGTATATTTATGGCCCCGACGGTTGGGTAAGTGCAATGAGGTTATCCATGGTATCCCCACTGTCCCTACAGTCCTCCCAGAGGCTGTACCCATAGCATGCCTATACCATCCGTAACATCCCTCACCAAATAATATCCCTGATATCATCTCTTACGATGGTCACATGGTTATAAGTATTCATATACAACAAACAATATACCTCATTATTTCCATGATACGGAAATCAGTATCGGATAAGTGTAGACCATATTAAGGTGTCGTAACTTTCCATTCGACTAGATACCTTAGTGTTTTTATACGCTCTCCTTAACTTTGACCGGAGAATACCAATAACTCAACTACTCACGCAATCAAGTATAACACAAAGAAGGCTTTGCAATTTCAATGAAAGGATTGTCGTTCGGTGCTGATAAGGACTATACACATACAATTCAAAGATAACACAAATAAGTCATTATTGGAAGAAAAGCAACAATACGAAGGATAGTTTAAATATTTGATTGAACGCTCTAATATTTTACTAAATCATTTCTAACTCATTCGGAATCCCAATATTATCTCTAAGGCTACAAAATTCCTTTTATTCTGATGTCACTGAGAGTGATCCACAATCTTCAAACCTTATTCCACTATTCTGCTAAATCTATGTGAGTCCAACTATAATAATTTATTCACATTTTCTCATTCATCTAACTTGTACTTTAATATATTCATGCCCATATTTATAAACCTTGGATATCTAACAATACTTATACATTAACATTCATTTACATGTAAATCAAAATATACACATGACTTGTATCTGCCATCTCTCTGTGATTTATATATATATATATGTATGTATATCTAAACATATTGCAGCAGATCAACAACGACCCCAAACTCATGTCTGCAATTACTTTATTCTGGGAAAATTTTGCTTGCGATCAATGAAACACGGCATAGCCACAAACAGCAACTAATTTTGTCTAAGTGTCGACTGGCACTATGACCTCAAGATTTTCCTTCCGGTCTCAAACAAGTTGAAATTTATGGAAGATTAAGTATACATCTTAACCTTGAGACGTTAAAATATGTGGTTGCACTAACCATTGATTACCGTATCAAACCAATGGCACCAAACAGAGCGTTGTGCTCTGTTTTCCCCATCCCTCTCGGTTCCCATAGTAGGAAGGAAAAATCCTAACTTTTGTGTTTTATCCCGCAAAATATTGATTATATGGCATGAACATACAAAATTTTCAAGCCTCAATGTATCGTGAGCCCCTCAAAATTATTTCCCCATTGTCCAGAGCCGAAAGCTCTGTTTCCATCCAATTTCTCACTTCACCACCGAAATGCAATTTTCGCAAAATCAGGGCATGTAAGTAAGTAATTAACATCAACAAGAATAAAGGAAGAATTTACTTGTAAAGAAATGGAGGATTACTTGCTAAGGAATCTCAAATCGATTCCCAAAATAGGAAGATCACAAATGAAATATCAAATTAACTTGCCTGATTATTTGGAAATGCCAACGACTGCGGCTTCAATAAATTCCGGCAACAGCCCAACGGCAACAGCAAGGGCAACTACGGCGACGCCGGTCATAGCGGTGGAATCCTAATTCTCTTTGCTGGTTTCGTCCATTCACGAGCCTCCAAAGAGGAACATGAAAGCAGCCCTTGCTTTCAAAGCAAATGAGGTAACACCCATGGAGAAAACAAAGCTGACGACCAAGAGAAAGAAGGAAAATGGCTACTCCAACCGATCGGCAGAAGTCGTTGCAGCAAATTTGGCCGTTAGCTTCTCCCTCTTTCCTCTCCTTCTTCTTTTTTCATTTGCATCCTGTTTTCAAATTTTTTTTTCTATAATAATAATAATTATTATTATAATTCTAACCCCCCCTTTTTTTTTATAATCCAATATTTATTTTATAATTTATATTAAATTTAAAAATATGCGGGATGTCACACAAAATGTGTCAGATTATATGAGTGAAAAAGAAAATTAATAAAATATTTCGGCACATCTCAGGTAGGTTAGGTTATAGGGAACTGTATTACTAGCAGGCTGCCCTGTTTGCAAAATGAAAATTGTCCAGGTCTCTCAACTCTCCCACTGTTTTTTCACTTTTTAGGCTCATTAAATGGTTACATTTTTTATGACCATTGCCATGACTATAATAATAACTAAAGCAAGATACAGAGAGCATTGATGATATTAACACATTAATTTGAACAAAATCTTATTTTGCTTAGGCTTTGGATCTTGGAAGAGGTGAACACCCGAATGGTTACATGGTGGAGGAAATTTGGCAGGAGCTTGCGAAAGCTAAGTACTTGGAGTGGGAACTTGAATCTTCCAAGCGTTATTGGGATTTGCATACACTCAAGTATGCGCTTGTTTGTGTGTGTTTCTGCCTTATGTTTTGACATCTATTCATCTATACTTGTGATTAAGTTATTTTTTCTGTTATTTTCCATTCCTTTTTCAAGTTTGTGCCAGTTTGATTATTACTTGGACACTCTAGCATCCATTATTATCTACTTCTCATTCCGAAGGAAACCAATGGTAGAGTTGTTGTCATGTGGCATGGTGATCACGGTTTCAAATATTTAAAATGGCCTCTTGCATAATGTAAAATGACGTCCCGCCGTTGATGCAAATTTCGACTGATATGTTTCCTAATACGCCGACAATGTTGCGATATGTTTCCATATTGGTGATATATTGGCCACAACCAATATATTAGCTGATACGGTCATGTTAAATTACAATATTTATAATTTTTTATTCTAATTTATTCGATACCGATATATATTATTTGGTATGCCTAATACTGATATAACCGCAACTGATATTGATGCTAATGTTTCCATCTATAAGTCCCGTACAATAGATCCGAAGTTGTCCGATATTGTTGTTGGATCTCATTCATAGTGGAAGTTTCGTTTACTGAGCTGCCTTTTAGAAAGGGAATCCTTTGGACAGTGGTAGAGTTGTCAACGTGTGATTTGGTGGTTGTGGGTTCTGGTAATGGAAAAGTTTTTTGCATAAAATATAAAGTAAGACTGTATCGCAAACTCAAATTGGTACAACATACTTCCTCAGACCCCATGCATAATAGGAGTATCATGCATTGAGCATCCTTTTAGAAGGGAAGCCTTAGGACAAAAGTAAAGTTGCATCTGTATAACCTCACGGGCTTGAGTCCTGAAAATGGCATATTGCGAAGCTTCTTTCAAGTAATCTTCCTCATTTCAGTTTGTTTGTTTTTTTTTTTAATCTGACTCAGAGAAGCTTGTGAGGTGGCTCTTAACGAAAAACACCTTGTTGATGTTTCCCAAATGGAGGAAGGGCTCGTTGATGAAGCTGTTGAGTCCAATGCAAGACATTTGACAGCTCTAGATTGTGTGTTCAGAAAAGCTGCTGAAGAGGACATGCCCACGGAGGTAATTGCATTCCTGCTTCTTTGTTTTCTCTGTCCGAGTGATTACTTGATCATGGGAATCTAAGGATATGTTTGGATCAAAAATAATGATGAAAAATAGTGAAAAGAAAAAAAATAAATAAATAAGATTTTTTTTTATTTATTTGGATGTCATGAAAATTCATATTGAAATGAAATAAATTTCAAGAAAAACATTCTTTTTCTTTTGGTGATCAAAGAAAAACTATATGTGAGAAAAATGCTTGCCTTTAATATGGAAACTTGATTTTTTTTCCTTACCCTTTTTCTTTCACTTGATTTTAAATAAGAAATGATTTCCAATAAAATACAAATATTTTCATAGATGTTTTGAATTCTTTTTTCTTCCTAAAATTTTTCATCCATCAAAATACCGAGAAATATTTTCTTTCAATTTTTTTCCTTTCATTCATAGGTTTTTTGATCCAAACATACCCTAAATGATCTTCTCGGCCAAGTCAGCAAACCTAATTTTCTCTCAAAGATACTGTTTTCTTTCTGTGTGAAATCTTAGCCCAAATTTAAGATAAGACCTTATTATAGAGAACATGAAGCCGATCACGGTATATTTCTGTATCGGCTGATATTTTGATGCTATATTGACCCACACCAATACTGATATGATTGCAATTAATGACGATATCAATATTTTCGTCCATGACAGAGAACCGATGAAAAGAAGGAACAAAATAAAAACAATAATTTTTTCTTTTTTTGTTATTTTAACGAAATTCGCACCCATTTTTAAAGAACTCAAAACAGAAACTTAAGAGATTTAGAAATAATAATGTTTTCTAACTATAAGAATTTTCAAAGAAAGAACACAGTTGTCTCTTTATACTAATCATAAAAGAAGATTGTCTCTTTCAGGTGCCAGATTACCTATGCTGCAAAATTACACTTGTTATCTTCCGTGATCCTGTCATTACACCCAGTGGAAGCACTTATGAGAGGGCTGTCATCCTTGATCATCTCCAAAGGGTGAGCCTTGTTCCTCCATTGTCTCTTTTCTTCTTCTTTTCGGAAGCTCATTACTATGTATTTGCTTGACGGAAATGGGAAAGACGGAATGAGAAGCATGGATGAAAATATCGATATTCAGAATCGGTTATAGCTGTACCGATATCGACCATATCTTGTGACACGTATCGGTATCGAACATCGCAGATGCAAAACGTTTTTTCTATAGCCACGTTAAAAGTAAGTTAAATATTAAAAAATTGACACATCTTTGATCATTTTGAAGATTTTTAGTCAATTTTATCAAAATTAATAGGTCATTGAAAAATACCTCCAAATTATCTGATATTCATTTCTTTCTTCTATTCTTCATCTGTGTCCTTTCATTACATCACCAATGATCACTAGAAGTTGGCAGCCAATAATATTTCTGATTTATTTATTTATGTATGTATGTATTTCTGTATACATACAAATATTGATTGAAGAAACGGTGATGGGGATGGAATTTTTTTGGTTATTTTTACGGAATCGTGTGGTGATTGACAAAATAGGTGGGCAAGTTTGATCCGCTCACGCGTGAACCGCTCGATCAATCCCAGTTGATACCGAATCTGGCAATCAAGGAAGCGGTCGCAGCATATTTAGAGAATCACGGCTGGGCCTACAAGATGGACTAAGAGTCACCCGGCTGCAGCAGAAACTCAACCGAGACATGGTTATCGAGATCGAACCCAACCGGCTCCCGCCACTTGTTTTCAACAATCTCGGTGAGGGGTCCCTGTTGCTTCTGTTTATCTGCCAGTAGTTTTGTTGATCTTATGTTTTACAGTTTATTATATGTGATGCCAATTGCCTCCTGCTGTGATGTGATCCGGATCGGACGGCTATTGTTGCTCTTCTATTCTAGGAGCTGTGCAGTTGGAAAAATTTAAAGGCACAGTTGGAGTGAGTTTTCCTCTTGGTTCTTTGTACAGTCAGTATTAACAATATTTGTGACTTAAATTTAAAAAAAAAACAATTTTTTCAAATACTCTCAACTTATGATATTTTCTATGAGATGTTTTTTTTTTTTAATTTTATCAAAAATGAAAAAAATATTTTCGGTCAAGATATTTTTTATGAAAATATTTTTTATTGAATAAATATAGTAAAGTCATTTTAAGTAAAAATAAGAATAAAATTAATCTTCAAGGCACAAAAATATAGAAATTATTTCAATAGTTTTATCATAAATTTAGCAATAACAATGTTTATAATAGGCTTGTAATCTATCTATAATCCTATTATTTTTTTTTAAAAAAAAGGACTATAATTTATTCTATATATATACTATTTATTTTATTTTTTTAAATTTTAATAGATTTTATAAGTAGATAATAAATTACCAATAATCTATAAATAAATGAGATATTATGAAAATCCCAGTTTCTCCCGTCCGAATAATCACTTATCTATATAGATCGTCCTATATAAAAATAAATAGATAAATAAAATATTATTTTATCTGATAAAATTATAAAAATATTTCCTCTCTTATAAGGAGGATTGACCAATTCTTTTTTTTTAGTTGTCACAAAGGAGTATAGTTTCAAGTCTCATAGCTCAGAGACCCTGTGCTGCAATCACAGTCGTTCGGCCACAAATCTAACGGTTAGATGGCTTTACGACTAAACAACTGCAATTACGATGCAGGGCCCATGAATACCCATGGGATAAGGAAATGTACTCCTTACGCATTGTATTAAAAAAAAAAATCTAACAGATATATAAAACTTAGAAAAGTTATATAAAAAGTTATTTTTTTTTAAAAAATATCACTGCATTAAATATTTAATGAATATTAATATTGTAAGAAAAAATCTATAAAAAATAATATATTATAACTTTGAGACAATTTTAAGGTTCACCTTAACGGCTCCCTACAATGACAACCTGTTGAATTGAATATGAACAGCTTAATCTTGCTGTTGTCAAATCCCAACTTTCCAAATCTTCATTCAATGAAAGAATCATCCATGCGGTGCTCAAATTTTGGCCTTATTTAAAGGGTCAGAATCAAAAGTGAGGGAAGGAAATCAATTCAAGCCTGCAAATCATCAAATGCTTCAAAAGATCTACTTCGGTTGCTTCATCAATATCCAGCAAAAGACAAAGAATTCAACTCGGGAAAAATGACAAAAAATTAAAAAAGAAATTGCAGTTTAGATAAATTTCGGTGGAGAAAATCCTCAATTCTTATTCTATTCACAGAAAACTATAGAATAACACGTTGCCTCGAGAAAAGAGACTCTGCTGAAGCTAAAGCATGCACAAATTTTCCATGGCAGAAATTGAGATGTAGAAAGCACCTGCATAACCGGAAGGATTATGCTGCTAAGCAGTGTGTGTAAGATTAACAGCCCGGTTCAGTCTGTCGAGAATGCCGTTCGCTTTTCTCTTTGCCCGTGAAGTTCCATCCTGAGCAAGCCGAGATAATGTCCTGTGGGCATTTTCTTCTTCCCTCATTTCTCTCAATCTGATTCGGTCATTCATGCATATTGCATAGAGGATCGAGACACAATTCTCCTTGTTGCGTTCGCAAGGAGTCTCCCTGATGATGTTAAGCAAACACGGAGCAGCCCTGAGCTCACCCAACTCCTCGACCGCCTTCTGATGGGTCGAAAGCATTGCCAAGATCGATAGTAACTCGTCGACATGAGAATTGTCCCTGATCTTCTTCAAGATCACGCTCACTGCCCCCTCACGCACAGCCGTAGCTTTGTTCTCGTGGATAATGCAAAGGTTGAAGATAGCCGAGGCGGCATCCTTCATAGCCAGCGGATGCCCCTCGTCTAAGAGATCAATCAAGGATCCAAGGGTCCCCGACGTCCCAATCAGAGCCTTGTTGGAATCAAGGGCTGATAAGGTAAAGAGGGTCGCAGCTGCATTGCTCCTTGTTTGGATAGTTCCACACTTTAAGGCATCTACAAGCAAGGGAATAACCATGGGGGTTTCCGCAACGGACTTCTTGTTGCTTTCATTGATCGAGAGGTTCAATAGAGTTGTGATCAAATCTTCCTGTAGATCGGGGTGAATCTCATCACCCGAGGCTCTTTCTGAGAGGGGCCTTAACAATTGAGGAATAGCATCCACCGACTCACCAAAGAGTTCACGAAACATGGGGCTGGTCTTTGTCAAGAGCCGCAGCTCCTTGGCAGCTGCTTTCTGCTCCGAAAAGGTTGATGACATTTTCCCGAGCAGCAAGAATAGATGGTTGCGGTCAGCCTGAGTTACCCCATTCTCATTTATGTGGTGAACCGGATTGTAGAGTTTGCCTCCACGGTTCTCGCACCAATCGGATATCATTTCCCGGATTATGTGATTTGGAGTGAGGATTGTGTGGGAGAGGACTTGATGAGTTTGAGGGCATGTCCGGTGGCCCTCTTTCAGCCATTTTTGGATAAACGGCCTATCATACGTCTGTTCAATGGAGAAAAGAGTCGCACAAAGAGACAGTCACAAAATTGGTAATCCAACTGTGGAGGAATTTCAGTCACGGTGAAGTAAGTGAAAAATTACATCAATTTAGATCTATTATATGCAGCAAAGGATGTTGTTATATCAATCTTGAACAAAAGCAAATTATTAAGATATGATCTCAGCTAAATGAATCAAGACCAAAACCCCAAAAAGAAATCAAGAACAGTCACTCCTCGGAAGCAGGACAAGTTAAGCTACAAATTCTTTTCTCCCAAATCCTCAGTATTTACCACTAATAAAACATGTGAAATAGTTTTACTATTTGACAGAATTACAGCATGATCGAGCCAAGATTTCAATCTAGACAACAGTTAAATCAGTCAAAAAATGAAGATAAAAATCGAAACGATAACCAACAGTTCACAATAATAGGGTAACCAAGATGAACTTAATCATGTCACTGTATTGGTAAGCAAAAAGTGGGCATTGGTAAATTAATTCTGTACAAAATTTATGCGAATTAAATTACAGGATAAAACTCATCCAGTGCAGAAGGTTCAGAATGTAGTGAAAGTTCTTCCCGACAAATGATTTCACCATTCCGATTCACAGTAATCTAAGCCTGAAAAGAAGAGCGCTTCAATCATGGATTTTTTCTTTTTTCCTAATTCTTTACTCCCTATCAGGCTTTACCTGTCCGGTGGCGATGATGACGGGATCTCTCATGAGCGACTTAGAGAGAGGGCAACGAAAGCGTTCGGGGCAAGAAGAGAGGTACTCATTATCATCCCCGACCCTCAACGCCGCCGCCGCCGCTCGCTTCACCTTCAAATCTCTCAGCGCAAGCAGCACCTCCATGGCGCAATCAATCGAGTCAAAACTAAAATCATCCTCCTCCTCATCAATCGCTTTCACTATCCTCTTCAACTCTTTCTCCAATCCCGTCACCTTCGCAGCCACCGCCGACGGATCTTCGCCCAGAACGCCATTCTTCGCCATCTATTTCTCTCTCCACCGAAAGAGAAACACAAGCAATTAACATAGAGCTCTATGTCAGTGCTTTCATTTAACCAGGATTCGATTAAAATTCTTGAAGAATTCAATTTAGTTTTCTTGCTTTGCCCTAATTTTGCGCTTAATATGAGTAAATTCCATAAACATGGGTATGAATCCAACTTTCAAAACAGCTCACTCTTCCCGCTCCACCCCCCCTCTCTATCTCTCTGTGTCTGAAGCTGGAATGAAAACAGGGACGGGAAAGCCATGAACGAATGAATACAAAGAGAGAGAAAAGCGCAGGACACGCGGATTTTAGGTTTTTAAATTAAAAAAAATATTCATATAATTATATTTTTAATTCTTTTATTATTAGATTAAGTATTTAATAAATATTAATATTAAATTTTAATAAAAAATATTATATAATAATTTTTTATATTTTAAAAAATTTCATATTCTATTATTAAAATACTCCAAAATATAATAGACATGAAATCTCATGGACTAGAATTTGGCCATATATTTAATTTTTTTTATTTGTGTAAAATTTATATTTAAAAAATAATTAAAAAATTTATGAAAAAATTCCTGCTCCGCGAAGTAAAAACCCGCCCCAGATACAGATGCCTTGCTAGCTGGCACAGTTCTCCAACCTTAAAAATTAATTATATTTTTTTAATAATTAATTAATTTAAATATTTTTTAATATAATTATATATTATTAAATGATAAAATAATTAAAACATATTAATAATAAAAAAATAATATAATCATAGAAGGCTATTAAATCTATCCAATTTAACGGTTAGTATTTAATTTATTATACTCCCATTAATTTAAATTACTTACTTACCAAAAAAAAGTATTTAATTTGTTATAAAAATATAAAATATATAATTTTTTAAATATTAAAATATTAAAACCTCAAATAACTCAATTTGAGATAAAGCATTAAAAATATATATAAATATATATTTTCATATTAGATAAATTATCAAAAAACTTAAAAAAAAAACTTATTTGTTTAACAATCAATTATTTCATAAAGGGTACCAAAGCAAAAAAATAATGGCATTATTAAAAATTTACTTTTTAAATATCTTAAAATATTTTTAATAATGCAATATTTCAAGTTTTAATTAATTATATTTTAAAGTTAATTAATTAATTGTTGCATAATCTTAAGAAGACTAATTATGCATTCTCGAAGAAGCATTTTTTTCAATATTTGCCTCGGGATTCACGCACGATGAAACGCCGACGGTGCCGCGTCGGTTCGCACCTAAACTTCACGCTATATAAATATTTAATTAATAATAATTATGCGTTCATATTCATATTAAAATTATTAAAAATAAAAATAAAAAGTATATTATTTTACTTTTTTTTATTTTTTCATCACTTTTCACATTATTTTTTATAATTTTAATATAAATAAATAAACATAGTTTTTCATTGCATTTTTATTAAATAAGATAATTAAAAAACAATATACAAAAAATAATAACATTCCAAAATAATGGAGTGTAGGCTAAGTGTGCTTCATCGGCACGCATTTTAGTTACTTTAATGTAATCGGGGATCCAACTTTGCAGTGCAGATATTTTATCTATTTTTAATTTTTTAAATATAAATTTTATAAAAAAATTAAAAATAAGGTAAAATACCTGCTCAGTTGAGTAAGATCCTCGATTCTTACTTAAATACAAAACTCAACCAATTAAGATGCATTCGCCGCTGTTCCAAATAAGTGAATAGCTTGAACCCCACTTCTCGATGATAGCCTAAGACCGATAAGAATGAAAAGAGACCAACGAATTGATTTTAACATGAACACTAAGCAGCAACGACTGCTTTCGCCTATCTTAACGAATTACTGGTCGCTTTTTTCTTAAAATTACAGACATTCCTCAGATACTGAATGAAGTAGACCGACACAGCAACAATAAACTGATAAATCACAACCGTAACATTCATCCATTCCGTTTAATGCCTGGCAATCGGACCCCCACTTGCCGATCCTCTAGCAACTAACTAATATTTTTGAAATTTTCTTATTAGTAACTAAGATATATAAATTAAAACTATATAATAACTAAAAATATCAGTTCTTGGTGGCTACCGGTTATCCAAGTAAACAAAAAAGATTTCATAAAACTCAACCAACTAAGCGGCGCTACCAAGACAAGACCCCTAGCCAAGCTGAAAGCAAAAAGAACAAAACGAAAACATCTAAGCCCGCGCCACCACTAGTCCAAATAAAAGGACATATAAGGTACGAGTTTTAAATTATAATTATAATTATAATTAATTAAGTTAAAAAAATA
Source organism: Nepenthes alata (assembly GCA_028571085.2). Lineage (NCBI taxonomy): Eukaryota > Viridiplantae > Streptophyta > Magnoliopsida > Caryophyllales > Nepenthaceae > Nepenthes > Nepenthes alata. The sequence goes on along the minus strand of JAOVVI020002381.1, from coordinate 1,391 downwards.
AAAGTTTGAGATTAAATAAAAAATTAGAGTCAAAGTCAGTTTTGGATCGGATCGAGTGATGCCTAATTGGTGCCTTATGCACATACATATGCATATTCTGAGTATGATGGTCGCGCTTGAAGGGTGCCTAATTGGCGCTTCAACGCACTTCTCGTAGATTGTTCGTACCCGATATGCACTTGAATAATACTCATACATGCTTTTGATAAATTGTCAGCGTTTGACGTGCATCTGAGGTGACGGTCATGTGCCATAGTATTTTGTCTTAGCGCCCCATATGCACTTTGTGGGTGTACATCGACCAATCTTTTATATAAGTCACATTCAACATTTTTTAGTCATTTTTATTGAATTTTTGAGAGAAAAAGAAAGAAGGAGAAGAGAAAATTAATTTTGAATAAAATTCTACAATTTGTGAACGAATTAAGGATGTTTTCTTCGATATGAAAAAATATAAAAGATTATTTGTACATATGTAACATTTTTTTATTAGTTTATGTACGGACCATGGTAGAAATCAACGATAATAAATTATGATATGTCTTAATATATTACAATAGTAATCGAAATTTGAACCTATCATTAGTAGGATGAAAGCAATATTTAACCCGATTTATAGGGTTATATGTATGACAACCTACTTATGGGTATTAAATAATAATATAAGGCCTTTGGTTGTGTAAAAATATATATAACTCAGATTTTAATTATTTACTTATTTGTCGGTGAGGTTCTACTAATCATCGGTCGATAAAAATTAGTATGATTTGAGTATATTTTTTATAATGCATTACAAATTAAGAACTAGGAAAAGGAAATTGAAAGCTTTGCATGAATATCATGAAAATTTATGGCCCTGAATCTGAATTTTGATTCATTGTTCATTCCAATATATTTTTTAATATAAATTGTACAATTGATTATATAAATTTATATACTTTATTAAATAATTGGATCACTTTTATTTTTATTTTCTTTACCAGCTCCCTTTATTGCAGGTTGGGATGATTAGCAGAAGAGCTATATGAGGAATTAGAATTAAATATTTGAATGTTTCAAATGCTGTATTATGCCCTAGGACAGTAGCTTAGGACGTTTAATTTTTACTTCGGATAATAATTTTATATTACATGAAAGCGGTGATATTTTTGTCTGCTACGCAGTGAAATTTCGATTACCTTTTCAACAACTTAATTCAGTCATGATTTTGAATATTCTAATATCGATAAAATGCTCAACTCTATTAATATTTTCGATCATATTATTGTTAGTTTTTTTTAACCACTTGATGGCGTGATATTTCGAGTCCTGTGATGCAAACTATTATATTAATTCGGGTCATTTGTTAACTTTTAGCTCAAGTCATGTCATGATTCATGGAATTTCTCGGG
>JAOVVI020002380.1:0-21252 GCA_028571085.2 Nepenthes alata | reverse complement strand
AATTTAAATCTCATAAAATTTTTAAATATTATTTTATGATGTAATACCTAATTATATAAAAATAAGTCGATGAATTGCTTTACAAAATATTCCTTATATAAAACAGGATAAAAATTTATTAGTTTTATATGATTTCCGAGAGAGAGAGAGAGAGAGAGCTTGACATGAAAGATAGGAGGAATCGCGGGCAGGATGATGGCAAAAGCAGGGAGAGAGGGGGGAAGGGGGGGGAAAAAGCAAAAGCGAAAGGTGGCGGCAAACCTTTCGTCCTTTTTGTTCTTTTTCACTGGGGCTTTGTCTTTTCTCCCGTTCCGTCGTCTTAATCGCGACCCGTCAAGCTGCCATCTCTCCCCCGCGTTCTTCCCCATAACCTTTTCTCTCTCTTCCCGATCTGCTTTGGGCTCTTCCGCTTCCTAAGGCCTCTCCCACTCTGAGAGGCGGAGTTGCGAGCGGAATCAATCAACACGCCGATAAAATTAAGCAAGAAGGGAGGAGGTAAAAGTGTGATGGCGCCAGTTTCGCTCCCTCCGGGTTTTCGATTCCATCCGACAGACGAGGAGCTCGTGGCTTACTATCTCAAGAGGAAGATCAACGGTCGTCAGATTGATTTGGACATCATTCCAGAAGTTGATTTATATAAATGCGAGCCATGGGAGTTGCCGAGTACGCACACTGAGTTCCTCTCACTAGCTTCATTTTCCTATCGCACTGCAGTATTATTTGACTGTCCTTGAGAAATTAACGTGTTTAATCCCATAAAAAATAGTTTTTCCAGCAACACTAGTATTAAGATTGCATATATCTTGCTATTCTTGAAACCAAGGGTTTTGTTATAACTGAACAGGTTCTTTAACTTCTACTAATAATTGGATTTATCTGATCATAAAAAAAAAAAACTATTGTTGGCATAAACTTAAGGTTATTTCTAGTTGAATAATCTTTGGACGATATAATAGATGCCTTTGCATGAATCTTTTACTCTTTAAAATTTATGATGTAAGTGGCCGGCCTTATATTACACTATTGCATGATATTTTCATGAGGATGCATCCAACTGCGAAGCACCCACAACCACTTGACCACCTTATCGGAACAATATATGATCACAAATGGATAATTATCAAATGATTGTATGATATTTATACGAAAATTATAAGATTTTTTATTTTATTTGAAGAATTTTATTTGATAAAATTTATTCTACTTTTCTCTTGAAAAATTATGTCATATTATATTCTAATTTTAAAGATATCGTTAGTTAAAAAATTATATTTATTTTAATTTATGATAAAGGTTATCTATATAATTATGTTAAGGAGGCTGTAATCAATTATTTTTTATTTGAGATTATAGTGAAGGGATTTTGAAGGAGGTTACTTATAACTGATATTTTTATAATAAATTTATTTAAAATTTATCTTATAATTTTTTTTTGATTGAAAAATGGGTTTCTATATTAAAAAATTTGTAGATTATTATATTTATGAGTTTGATAGTTGGCGTGCTTGACGGAAGAGTTTGAGTTTTTTTTTACTGTATACAAGTTGAATCCCAAGCGTATCAGTTGGGTAGAGCTCCAGCTCCATATCAACTGTGTTTAGATGCCCATCACATCACCCACGTCAAGAAATAAATTAGCTCTTAATCTTCAAATTCAAATAAAATTGATTGTGGATTTGTAGTTGAATTCATACCCTTTTTTTGTTTTTTTCTTTTTTTGGGGGGGGATTGAGGGGTTAAGTATATGGTTAGTTTCTTTTGTCGATTCTGGACAAAAATATCAAAATAAAAACTTCTATTCTAAAAAAAAGAAAAAAATTACTAAAAAAAATGCATTTATCATAGCTAATGAGTATATGGTCCGGTACTGATTAATTATAGAGGTTTTTCTCCTTCACGTTCCCAAGATCTTTAGCTGCATTTGGTTTGTTTCAGGAGAAGAAAAAAGAAATAAAAAAGAAAAGAAAAAGATAGCTTACCAATAAGAGGAGCAGTGAAAATTGAATTAATTCATTGGCTTATACAATTGAATAACCCACTATCAATTGCTAAATTTGTTTCTCAATCGCACATATATATATATATATATATATATAAAAGATCTGTGGGCACTTTTGATGTGGTAGAAGTCATAAGACCAAGAGAATCCTTACCCCAAAAAGAAGAGAAATGCTCTCTCCTTTGTGTGCTTTATTTCTTTTCAAGGCCTTCAGGTTCTTGTCCGAGGCTTCTGAAGGACAATAACTACTGGACTCTTTCCGAATTTTCAATGGAAAAGATTTTACTTTTACAATTTAGAATGTTAGGATAATAAGATAGATTTAGTGCATTTAAATGTATTATCATAATTTTAATTATTTAAATTAATACAATGAAAATTGTTGAAAGTGTGAGCGAAAATAAAATTAGGATGACGCTAGAGAAATTCGTGGGTTCCCGTCCCCAAAAAATCTAGTACTATTTCTGTATTTCACGTAAAACGATTACCTAGCTGAGAGGCTTACTTACTATGCTTTGTCCAATTTTCCTTTGAAGGCACGGATGCTTTTTCTTCATTTCCCTCAAAACCATTAGCTTATCTTTTGCCTTAAATTTGCAGGTAAATCACTATTGCCAAGCAAGGATCCAGAGTGGTATTTCTTCAGCCACAGAGATCGCAAGTACCCTAATGGATCAAGAACCAATCGAGCAACCAAAGCTGGTTACTGGAAGGCCACGGGGAAGGATCGAAAGGTCAACTCGCAGATGCGTGCTGTGGGGATGAAGAAAACTTTGGTTTACTATAGAGGGAGAGCACCTCATGGCTCTCGAACTGGTTGGGTCATGCATGAATACCGCCTAGACGAAAGAGAATGTGAGCTTGCTTCTGGTTTGCAGGTTACAACTAAAATTCCCTCCCTTTGTTATTAGGCATATCTTCTTGTCAAAATCTCTTCTAGACATACTTTGTTGGAATTCGTTCTGTTTATTGAGAATCATTTGGTTTTCTTTCTCATTTCTCTCTCTTTCTTGTCCAAATCATATCAGGATGCATATGCGTTGTGTCGTGTGTTCAAGAAAACTGTTCCCATGCCCCCAAATACTGAACCTTGCTATGCTTTTAAGAATATGAACCAAATGTCAAGTGATGGGTCTTCCAGCATCGACATTTACTCTGAGGGAAGATGTGATGATCTGGATGGCTCCGATTATTCTATTCCCGTGGAGAGGTGTTCTCCAAGCATCACTCGTGGATCTTCACATCATGACGGGCAATGGATGCAGTACTTTGCTGAAGAAGAGTTTAGCTTCCCAACTCCATCGTTTTGCAGTTACGGAACCACGCAACCTCCCTCACCAAAGGTAATTTGAACTCCATTCTCTATTCAATTACATGCAATTATCACGAATCATCACCATGTTTTTAGCCAATTTAATTTGAAATTTCTTTAGTTTTATTGTAGCTGATAGAATATAAAACCATTCTTCTATCATTATCTAATATTAGGAAATATAGAAAGTAAATAAAACAATATACTGCCCAGTTGGCAGTATATTGTATTTTAGCATAGTTTGTATATTTTCCTTTTACATCTTTATTACCGTATATTTTTGCTGTATATCTTTGCTGTATAAAGCGACTGCCTCCTCGGTAACTCAAATGTGAAAATCAAAAGCAGAATAAATTATGTTTGGCGTCCATTGCCCTCTGCGTTTCCACTCACCTTCGTCTCCTTCGTCCCCTTCGTCCTCCTCTTCGTTTACTGCGTAGATTCGCAAACTTTACATCTAACAATTTAAATTTTTAGGTCCGTTGATTTCTTGACGTAGTAGTCAATTAATGGATTTTTAGTTTAATTCCAGAAATTATCATTTTCTTATAATTATTTTTTAATAAATGCGTTAATCCCCGAAAGGCATAGCATGAAGGAGTGTGTTAGAATATGCAATTATTTGTGGACTTTAACGCGATATAAGCTTTTGAATTTCTTGACAGTAGTACTATGCTTTTTGATTGAAGGTTGATGTTTCGTTAGAGTGTGCAAGACTGCAGCACCGGTCAACTCTGCCTCCATTGGAAACGTCGGAGAGTGCTTCTAATTTGAGAATGCCTCATTCGTCTTATTTCACAGGAGGGATGAGAAGTGAGACTTATATTCTGGAAGAAATCCTTTCAGTTGCTCAAACCTCCCGGGAACTTATAAATCGCTCTGATGCAGCCACCTTCTTTTCCTATGATGACAATAACAATCGACATGACCAAATATTTACCCACATAAATTCATGGGAAGATCTAATGGCGAGGTCCATCGAGATTGGTGAACCTGATGAATGCAAATCAGAGAGGATGGTTGAGTTCTCGGATTTGATAGTGCAGCCGGTTGAGAGAAGTCATGAAATGGTCAGTTATAATTGAACCCTGCAATGTCGAAGGAGTTTTTGGCAATTTTTTCCCATTTTTGCATGTCTTTATAGACTTTGTGTGTACTTTGTTATGATTCTTCTCTTAATTTACGCTACAGTTTCTTATTGTTTGTGATTGAACAGAATGTTGGTACGGAATTTGCCACAAATCCAGCGGATAATGTTTCTGGATTTCAAGGTCAATTTGATATTCAAGGTATCACCATTACCATGAAAGTTCTTCAATTTAAAACGGATTGTAGATTTGCATTCTAACTGTGTTAGTCTTTATATAATGGTAAGATTGTTCATTATAATTTTAAAGAATATGAGTTTAAATAAGAAATACTTTCATAATACAGAAATAAGATTATATATATCTAATCCTTTAAAGTCTAATCATGTATGAGCTTCTCAAAGAAGTACTTTGTTTTTTACCAATGATTAGACCAGATCCCTGCTCACTCGTGAAAGGCTTCTAGTGGAAGATTACAAGCTTAGGTCCTATTACTAATGTGAATTATACAAATCTGAGAAGAGGATATTTGTGTCCATGGGCGGAGGAGGAGATGATATTCACTGTGAATTGAGAGAAGTAACAGAATGGAAAACCTGTCACACTATCAATCCCTTCTATGTTTGATTTTCTAATTACATTTGTTAGACTTTGACAGAAGTAGATCTTAGTATCATGATAAAGCTATCATGACATAGAGATCATAAATTCAAACAATAAAAGTAGTCTATGAACATTAAAAACGTAAAGTATCATACATCTAACTAATTTCTCGATTTGTCGTAATTATAAGCGAATGTGTCGACAATGCCCGGTTAGCTCTAATTCAATCACATCGAATATCTAATTCAATTAGTAGATTAGATGTAGCATTAGTTTTATTTGGGTTTGCTTTAGACCCCTCTGGGAATATTGATTTAATCCTTTCTCTTTTGAGACTTCTGTTGAACTCTTTTTCAAAATTTTATGGATATGCAGAAGAAAAATGTTATCCCACTAATACATATACACATGAAACTTTCAATTCAAAAGTTTAGAAGAGACAATTTAAGATGGACCGAAAATGCGTTTAATCCCATGCGCCTTTTGGCTTTTCAGAAAGCTAAAGTGAGTTCTAAAAATGCTTTTGGTTGTTGGTCTGATTTACTGCTTCTTTCAATTGCTTATTTGAGAAGCTGACACTAAATGCTGTGACATTTGAGAAGAGTATCCTTAAACCTGATTTAGGAGGTAGCTTGAGTGCAAATAGTAGATTTACTGTGTTATGACTTGAAAATTATGAATTTAAATTATAGTATAAGATAAAATCGCATATAATAAATTTTAATTATTCTGTCTCTCCTGACCCCACATATAATAAGAGTTTTTATATACCGGACTGTCCTATCTTTAAGTATATTTACCATTTTACAGCAAATTTGAAAATACTCTGTTAAAGTAGCTTTTCTACAAAAGCTGATATTGTGATAAATTGGCTCTAAGTCTCTATTCCTCGTGCACCAAGTATATCAATCTTAATTCTTATGTGCAGCAGAAGCAGGTGATCAGATCTACTTAAGCTACCACGATCATACAAATATAGATAATTTCAAGCTTGAATTTGTGACCAATGATCCAAATGAGAGCTTCATTGACAACGACGATGACGTTGATATTGATGACTTTTCAAGTACTCCAAGCTTTGAAATGTTTGAGGAAGTTGCAGTTAATCATGGATTATACATCTCCACCCAGGGGCCAGCCGAGACCCGGTTCCACCAAATACAGCCTTCGAAGATTGTTCAAGTCCACCTACAACTGCAGCCATGCCTGCAAAATAGCATACACAGTAAGGCAACTCATTCTACAAGCTCAGGTTCATTAGTATGTCGATTTAGAGATCGATTCAAAGCGAGCGTAAAGCAGGAAATTAAGCCGAGAAAGAATAACACCACAAAGCAATCAGCTGCTGCTTTCATCCTTGGCAAGACAGAAAGGATAATGTCTAACTGGTTTGTCAACAGGATGGGGCCTTCCCTCACCATTATCTTGGCCCTCTGTTCTATATGGGCAAACCATATTACACCATCATCACCTTGATAACTTTTTTTAATTTCATTCTTTGGCAAATTCTGCCCCCGAGCTAATGGATTTGGAGGGGCAAGCCTGAGCTTTTCGTATAGAATTCTGATAATAGTTCTGTCTCAATTTAGGACAGTTAAATTATTGTCACTCAATTTCTTGTATTGAAATTGTTTTATATAAGTTGAAATTTGTAATTCATACCAGTTGATTGTATAGAGATTTGTTTCTCTATTAATTTGATTAATAAAGTTGTTTATTTATTAATTTGACATCCGTTACTTGTTACCTGTGATATGCTATTATGTGTGGGCTTGTTTTTTTTTTTATTTTTTATTAGGGACTTTAGTTAAAAATGAAGGGTTATTTAACGATTAACCAAGCTTAGGTTAGGGTGGCTCATTTTTTATGCGGTATCCATGACCTATTATATACTGTTTATTCATATGCTCTTTTTGTACATTCCATTTCAGATTTGTATGCATATAGTTATTATCTCAATAATTAACCAATTTAATTATAAGTTTAAAACTATTTGTTATACAATATAAAGTTATAACACTTTATAATGATAAACTCGAATAAATGAGAATATAAGAATAAATGAGAAGAAAATAGATGGTAAAATTTTTTCTCAATAACAAGCATAATATAAATAAGTAAATCTTTTTTTTTCTCTATTATTTCTCTTTCTATGTTGACACTCAAAATAATTCAAAAATCCAAATTATAGTTTGCTTGTTAAAAATATCAGCTTGTCAAATTTTTATATTTATAATAGAATTAAGTGAATATTTTTTTTTTCTAAAATTTTTATGAAAATAAGAACAAAAATTTAAAAATAATAAATAAAAAACTTTTTTAAAAATTTTCATCACCGATTATTCTATTGTCCATTCGGTGCTAGGATTGCTATTCCTATTAAAGTGAAAACAATAAATTTTATATTCTTTTTATATTGGTCGTTGATATTTTGTGAGAATATTGTTTGGCCTTGAGTATTTATCACATAAAAAAAATAAAAGTAAAATAATCCTCTAAATTGAAAATAAAATAGTTAATTACCTAAAATTAGTCACGGACTTTAAGAAAATTAAGGGTTCCAATCGACAGGTCCACAAGATTCGAGTTGGAAGGCGTCATATTCGCCTGTATATTCTCCCGCTAATACTTCTTTCGTTTTTATGCTTTTCCTTTTTGTTAAAAAATATATTTATAAGTAACGGATCCGTTATACATAAATAAAAAGAAAAAAACCTCCAAAATATTTATCACATTAAAAACAAAACAAAATTGGTTGCTTTGATTGCCCGCACACAGACAAAGCCTTCCGAATCAGAAACTCTCTCGAATTTCACAACTCCATCTTCACGTTTCCTCCTCTCACCAGTCATCACAACTCGGCTCCACTCTCTGATCTTTTCTATCATTTCATTTCGTTTCTCTCTTCCCTCTCCCTCACTGTATCTTTCTCCGTGCGCGTGTGATTCGGAGCTCCTTGTCAACCGAGAATGGCTTCAGCTGCTACGCTAAGTGCTGCTGACTCTGATAAGCTCTCCAACCTCCGATCTGCTGTCGCTGGTCTCAACCAAATCAGGTATCAGATTGATCTGTTTAACTAGTTTTTGTTGCCTTTTGAATCGTGAGGATGGTTAATTTGTTATTCAATATTGCTTTCGATCATTGAATCTGAGATTCTGTCCAATTTATTCTCAATTATAGTGAAAATGAGAAATCCGGATTCATCAACCTCGTTGCTCGCTATCTCAGGTACAGTAAGGAGGTCATGTTCGTTGCCTGTTAGGTGTTTAGTTCAGTTATCGTTGATATCTTTATTTTTTTTGGTGATTCTCTGCGTGGGAAGATATTGATTCGAGTTGTTTGTTTGGTGTTTGATGACTTCCATTAATCACAGCGGAGAAGCGGATTATATTGAATGGAATAAGATCAAGACTCCTACAGATGAAGTTGTGGTTCCCTATGATAGAATATCACTTCCTCCTGACGGTAATCTTAAAGTGTCTGTCTTTTCCTTAAATAAGAGAAACAGTGTATTTGGTTTGTTAATGGAATCTAGTACTTGTAGCGTGCCGATCGATGATCACGTTGGGCCATCTTTTATTCTGAAATCTGTTCTTCTGAATGACTACAGATGATGTCAAGATCAAAGAGCTTTTGGGCAAACTTGTTGTGCTGAAGCTTAATGGAGGTCTGGGAACAACAATGGGCTGTACTGGTCCCAAGTATGTTGCTAAATGAAGCTCATGGGCCTCTTTTAACTTTGCTTTTCTATTCATGACTTACGCTTATTACTTCCCTATCTTGTCATGTTAATTTCGATTTGCTTATATGATTCATTTCATTTCTTGTTATTAGATCTGCTAATCACTGTCATTGGATTTGACATTTTAACGGACATAATATCAAAGGAACACACAATTTCCATTATGTAATTCATGCAATCTGTTATTGGTACATTTATGTTTGGAAGCTAGCATTTAAAGGCCTGGAGAAGTTGAACTTGCTTTGCTCATGATCAAAAGTAAAAGATGCTTATATAGCTATCTATTTGTATTATATGGTCAATTTGAATATGTAGTGCTCAAATAAGTTGGCCCCTTCTGTGTTTTTTTCATGTACTTCGGGATTGACATATTAACACTATGGGCTGTTTGTTTTGAACACTGTTTTTTTGTTTTCTAGGTTTTTTTTCCCTTTTTCTTTATTTATTTCCACAGCTTTTCACGAAAAATGTTCCTTTGTTTCAATTAGAGGACTTGCCTATTTCATGGGTCTATGTTTATTAATAATTGTTATCAACATATTGCTCGTCTATGAGTAAGGTCATTAATCAAAGCTAGTTAATTGAAGTTTAGCTTGAAATTTTTGGTTGAAGCTTGTCCGAGCTCTACTAAAAATTTTTAACAAGTTGAGTCAAGCCTTTTTATGAGCACATTGAGATCATAATAGAGTTTTGAATGAGGTATTACTTGGTATATTCATTCATAATTAAGTTAATGTGTTGAGCTCAAAACTAATTCTAATCTCACTAAATCAAATCTAAGGAAATTAATATTTAATTTATTTACAATCTTTTCTATATTAATTAAATTAGAGCAATTTTTAATGACAAACGATCATGTAATTATGAACAACATAATTACTGCAGTTTTGTTGTTAACTAATGCACCACAATTGAATGATTTTTTAAGTTATAGAAATGATTAGACAGTAGATAAGAGTATTTTTTGGGGCTCCTTATATCAAGTGATATAATCGTTTTCTCTAACATGTAAAAATATCCTTTATAACAAACACAAATTGTTAAGTGATTCTGATGAAAAATATAAAAACTTCAAACCAAATCAACAATGAATTTTATTGAAGCCCTGGTTATATATTAACCTATTATATTAATCTTATAAAACAATGTTTCTACCACTTCAATTCTTAAATCATTTGTATACATGCTAGATTTAGAAACAACGAAAAATTCTTGATGAACAATGGAAAATTCTGAAAAATATCATTTTGATATTTTTTGAGTTTTCTAAAATTCGATTGAAAGTAATATAGATTTAACACATTTTCATATTTTCTGTTTTCTTGGAAAAAAAATTACAGAAAACAGTCTCCGTTTTCTGCAACTGAACAGGTCCTACAGCTTGCACTATTTTCTATGTTAGTATTGCATAAACTACGTGATAAATGATTCTATTAGCAATAGTTTATGAAACTACATCTATTGATTGTAATCATAAGCTGTGTTACTCTTGTAAACTAAAAATGCATGAGAAAAGAGGTGGGAAAATTTAAAAGAACAAAGATCATCATTCTGTGTGTGATTTAGTAGGGATCTGATTGATGAAGTTCATTAGTAAAATTATGCTCCTCTCCCTCCACCCCACCCACTAGAGGGAAAATAAAAAATCTATTGCTCATGAAGCTTTGACTTCATTTTGTAAACATTGTCACCCAACGTGGATGTAGTGTTTAAGTCTGTTCTTCCCCTTTTCCCGTTCTATTTGTTCTAGTTGGAGTCTTTTCAATTACCTTACATTTAAATATGCCATTTGTTTTTTCCCTGAGAGGAGCATTTGAAACTTCGATATTGTTGAGTTGGGTATCTTCTGGGAACAGTTGATGACTAGCTTTTTTGTTGAACATCTCAAGACATAAGTCACTATGTCTTGGAAGTGCCAGTTCCATTGTTTATCTTAATGTCCAAGCCATCTAGTTATTCGTTATTTGACTATCCAGTTTGCATCTATTTGCCATATCCTGATTGGAAATAAGACATTGTACATAGAAAATGCAGGTTAATAGGTAAGGCTCCCTTCCACTAAATAGGCAACGGACAGGGGTTGTGAAATATGTTTCCAGGGTTAGATATGAAAGTAGAGGATAAGGATCAAGGCCATACTTTTTAGGCTTAGATTCTGCAATGGTCAATCAAAGAAGCATGTAATTCTCAATTACATAGAGGAAAAGCAGAAACAAGGTTGTGGAGATTATTATTCTTGTACTGACAAGAAGAATGCATATCTCATTGGTAGTTAATTTCATAGCAAGTTCTTTCGAGAATCTTATTATTCCATCATTGATGTGTTGAATGGGCACAAAATACGTTATATGTTGAGCCAAACCCTAGAAAAATGCAAATTCACAGGGCACAAAACCACCATAGACAAACAGTTTTTTCTTCCACTTTTCTATGGTTGGCAAGGTGCTCTTGCAAAGCACTATATAGAAATCAAGCCAAATCTTACACATGAAAAACTTGGCCATCCAATCTTGCAATTTCTTTTGGCAGACTCTAGCTCGTTGCTGTTGAAATTTGAAACCTTCTTTTGAGTCAGTTCTATTGACCATCTATTTTGGTAGCTTAGGTGATGTGACCTTGATTCAGAAAAAATCTAGAACAGCTTAGTTAATTAACTAAGAATACAGCTTAAGCATATAGCTGACATGATTAGGTAAACGCCCCGATTCAGATTAAATAAAGAACATAAGTATTTTGGAAGACCGATCACAGAACATAATTATACCTTGATTCATATAGAGAGCGTAAGATTGTGTTGTCTTTGCCTGTTTATCTATACATGTATGAATGCATTAATGAGATACGCTGGAGAAATAATGTAGTTTTGAATTATCACTGTAATATTTTGAAGGAGATCTTTCATCTGCTGGAACGTGCAGAAATTTTTAGTTTTTATTTAATCATCAACTTTTGCTGATTTACTGAAAATTAATGCATGAATCAGTGATGTTCTCATAGAATTAGTACATTATCCCCTGGCCTCTGCTACAGTGCTATTCAAGTATTAGATTGTGCTTCTATAATTGATGTTCAGGAAATCTTTGGTTTTTTAGTGCAAAATTGTTCTCTCTGCTGTGGTTTTGGTTGTGGACAAGGTTGTTTATTCTATTTTCTGTCTGGATTAATTTCCAGGTTTCTAACTTTGATTTTGTTTCTTATTTCTGTAGGTCTGTCATTGAAGTGCGCAATGGGCTGACATTTCTGGACCTAATTGTCCAACAGATTGAGGTAATGTGTGTGTTTACTTTTATTATAGATATTTCTGTGCTAGGCACTTACATTTCTTATGATTAACAGAATCTTAATTCCAAGTATGGATGCAAAGTGCCCCTTGTGTTAATGAACTCATTCAACACTCATGATGATACACTTAAGGTAAACTAATTGACCACTCACCCCCAAGTGTGGCCAATTTCACTTTCCAACTAATATTTGAGCTCATTGGATGCAGATTGTAGAAATGTATTCCAACTCAAATGTTGAGATTCACACATTTAATCAGGTTTGAATGTTTGAAACTTTAGCATGAATTATAGGTTTAAGCCTCCGACTTTTGATATTTGATCTTGCATTACCGATTGAAAATGCTAATGCTATTCTTCACCCTTATCTCTCTTCTTTTCATTTCCCTCTTCTTGAACCCAGAGTCAGTACCCTCGCTTGGTAGTCGAAGATTTTTTGCCACTACCGTCCAAAGGTCGAACTGGAAGGGATGGATGGTATGACAGATTATTCACTTTCTCAGCTTTATCTGCATCAATGTAGAACTATGTTCTGTGATCGGTGAACCATTTTCCCAAGATTTATTATGAAATTCCTTAGAGCTTGTTCGTTGTGGAAAATTGAGGCTGTTTTTCCCGAATATTTTTCTTGTTAAATAATCTATTCAAATCTATTTGTTTTTAGCTTTCCAATTTTGTACAGAATTACAGTCGAGATTGTATATTCCTCTTCAAAGGGGGTTGTAGGTCAATGAATTTTTTGTATAGCAGTGCATCAAAGAATGTTTAGATTCATCTTCTCTGGTAGCCCTTCATATGGTTTTAAACTACAAATTAGTACTGCTGGTTTGGGAAAAAAGGAGGAACTGTTACGGCCTTCTCAACTTAACTCGGAAAGCGTAATATTCTACGTTATTTTTGTTATGTTCTCAATGACTGGTTTCTTGTTTGCTGGGAAAGAATATCACATTAGAGACTTGTCGTAAGTGTATTGACTTCCCCTGCATCTTTCATTAGCTTATATTTGACTCACTAATGTTTTGGGCATTTTAAGGTATCCTCCCGGCCATGGTGATGTGTTCCCAGCCTTGAACAATAGTGGAATTCTGGATATGTTCTTGTCCCAGGTTTGTGAATGATACTTATAATGATTGATAATGTTTCACACACCTTTTTCTGTATGTTTTATGAGTTGTTTGCATATGCAAATGAAGCTTTACATAATTTGATCTTCCATTTGACTCTATACAGGGCAAAGAATATGTCTTTATTGCCAACTCAGATAATTTAGGAGCCATTGTTGATTTAAGTATCCTCTTTCGCACTGTATATTTTGGTTTGGAATAGCTTCTTGCTTTGTATTTATGTATTTTGTTTTCTGGCCGTGTAAAAAGTTATTTTCTATCCATGAGTAGTCATCTGAACCGAACAGGTTGTATTCCTTAATTCATTATCATAGAGATCTTGTATCACTTGGTCCAAAATGAGAATGAATACTGCATGGAGGTACTCAAAATATTCTTTTGACATCACTCATGAAATTTTTTTCTCCAGTCCTGGATGTCCATATTTTTTCATTTTCATGCAGGTCACTCCGAAAACATTAGCTGATGTTAAAGGTGGCACTCTAATTTCCTATGAAGGGAAGGTTCAGGTAAACTGTGTAATATGCTGTTGTGCTAAAATGTGTTTTCCCTTGAAAAATGCTTGATTTGCTGAATTCATTAACAAAGGTTGGGTCACTGTTCTTGATATAAGCTTGTCTGTTCTATAGTTTAAAAAATTGATGTCAGTAGATCCTGGATTTTCTAGCCCTCATTCTTGCTAATCTTGTATTTCAGGCTTGTCTTGGCTGTAGTAGTTTTTGGTGGAAAAAAAATCCTGTGGTGTGGTTTTTCGAAAACAAGTTTTATACAGCAGGATTTGTTTATGTGGAAATAGTAAAGTTAAAGCCATTCTACGAACATCTTTTCATGGTTTCTAGATTTTTTGGCTGATTTATATATCCTACAATTTTCTTTGTCATAATGTGTCAAACAAAGAATAGGGAAAGGAGAAAGAATGGTAAATGACTATTGACCTCACCAATGTTCATTTAGCACCCATGTATTGCTCACATTGGCTATCTCACACAAACGATTGATCTTACAGCACTGTTTTGTGTATGGGAGGAAAATCTGCTCAATATGCCTATCTTGTACGGGTGAGAACCATGTATCGGTTATGTCCACAGATTCTAACAGAAGGTCTTTTGATGGAAAACTCAGGGCTTTGTCCGGTTGAGCTTCCTGAGTTTGGAATGGATTTAGTATTCATGTGTTCTTATCATTTATTGCCGTTGATCTTTTCAATACTAACTGATGACCCTTCTATTCACTTGATCGTTCAGCAACTGTATGGTTCTTGGTACCTTCTTTGCTTCTTTATTATTGGCATCTTAGTCATTTCAGTACTTCTCTTCTGATACTCCCATCACTGTCACTACCAATGTACCGGCTATGGTGGTGCCCTGGTCTGTGTATTTTGTTCCAACAGAACACAATAAGGTTTTGGAGTCACTTATTTAATCCCTCTCCTATTATTTATTGGAATATGCTTTTGTACTTGATGGAACAGAATAGGGCATCGCAAAAATGACTTGAGTCAGTCCATTGGTTAAGAACTTGTCTTGGATGTGCTCTGTTTTTTTTTTGGAGATAGCACAAGTTGGACATTCACCAAACAAAACCAGATACTCCCATATTGACAGCTCATTGTCTTCCTTTGCCTGCTTGCAACATTAAAAACAGCATTGAATGTTAGTTTGGATCAGGTTCTCCTTTTGAGAACATGCTGTGAGTAGTGTCTAGTGCAGCCCTAACATTGCTCTGTTTTAATTTGGAGGTCATGGATTATAATTATGGAAATAATCTCTCTTTAATGCAAAGGAAAGGCTTTGTACATCTAGCTCTCCTTATATCCCATGATATGGGAGCCACGTGCATTAGGTTATCCTCTACAAAGAGCAATTGCTGGATTTTATTACAACATAATGATTCATTTGGCTGGAAGTTTGTCGACTACAAAATAGCAATATTATTGTTGTGTTGTCGGCATAATTGAATGCATATTGGTTGATTACCATGAGAAAACTCTTTGTTAGTGTATGGCAGCCGTTCATTTTTCTCCTTTCTTTTTTCAAGCGTGGGGGAGGAGTAATTTGGTGAGGACAGCTAATTCACTAGTTTGTGTTACTTTTCATGTATCTTTGTGATCTGTGTCTCCTGTCAAACGTTCTTTTCGTAGAAATTAATTTAGAGTTGGGAGTTTGCTTATCAAGTCTGAGTTATTACACGTTGTAATGGATCTTTGGCGTGGCATCTAGTGTAATGGTTGAATTAGTTGTTCTTGATGTTTCTATCATCAGATTCATCCTTTACTTCCCTGCACATTTTGTTCAGCATTTTTTTTTTGTTCCCTTCCTTTCTTGATGGCTCTCATTTCCCTTCGTTACTTTTTATTCATATCTATGATAGTTAAGGCCCCAAAAGGAGGAAGCTTCATGTGTCTTATCTTCCTCATGATCCATAATGCTGGAAATTCATCCACTATACCACGCATGACCCTCTCCCCCCCCCTCCAAAAAAAAAAGAAAAAACTTACACAATCTCATATCATTTTCTTAAGATTTGGGTTCAAGATAGGTGACTGACAGTAGTTGCAGGTTTTCTGGGAAACTGGTGAAATAGGCCAGCTGGCGTTTCCGGCCACGAACGGGCGGTCCTCGTCCAGCTATGGCGTTCCTTGCGGAGTGGCTCTTGGGGGCCTCCTGAAGAAAAGTCCGGGCGCCTCTCCCTGGCCGCTCGGTCAACTTTGAGGCTTTGCGGGACTTCTTGGACTCTTGATCCTTGGGCTTCTTACTTGGGCCGCGCCTTATGGGCTTTCGTACTGGGGCCCAACAATGATAAAGTTGTTAAATCTAAACATGCCTCTCCTAGAGAAAGCATGAGAATCTAGGATAATAGATGATGAGTGATCAAAGATGCCCACAGGGAGAAAGTAAGCTTTGGAGGCACCAAATGAGGCAGGCCACTCATTATTCATCAGATGTGGTCAAGTTTTAGAAAAGTATAGCTGTCATCTCTTCAATCATATCAGGTGAAGAAGTAACCCTTCTAACTGAGATCATAAAGATTGCAATTGAGGATGCAAGAGTTGAAGTCCCTTGTTGAGGTTTTGTTGGCGAAACACCCACAATTTTAATAAAGGATTGAACAATGTTAAAGTCCCCCAAGATAGCCCAAGGAGAATCCTAAATTCAAGCTTGAGAGGATTCAAGATCTCTCCAAAGATCTTTATGCGGAGAAGAGTCATTAAAACTATAAAAAGAAATAATAAGGAAACAAATGTTGATTAGTGGGTAGAAGGGTTAGATACCTTTCGATGCATAACTTGCTCGGAATGACATATGGTAGAGAGTTGGGCCTCCATCAGGTTCTAACCAACCCATATGCAGTCATAGGGCCCCAACCTGAAATTTGTTTCCTAGTGCTTAGAAGGGAGAAAGTGAGAGGCAAAAGCCAAATCTTTCCATCTCTAACCTCAGTATCCACAAGACCACAAACATAAAATCTAAAAGAAGAAATGAAATGCCTAACTTCTAAACGCTTGAGAGGACTATTGAGTTCTCTGACATTTTAACAGGCTGTGAAGATCATTTAACAACCTGAGGGGGGTAATAGGTCTTTTAGACCCCCTAGAAAGTCTAGCTCTAGAATTACCCGAAGCTTTAGAAGGTGGGTTATATTTGATACTGGCCTCCATAGCCTCGAGGGAGGAAAACGAATAGATGTTCAAGGCCCACTTGGAGGGAACAACATCCAAAAGAGATGATAAGGTGTCAATACAGAGGTATCAGGATCGGAAGAATGTGAGGTGTTAATATCATGTTAAGATCCCTCAGAGAATCCATTAGAAGTGAACTTTCCTTTTGGCACTGTAAAACAGTATTCTCCACGGGCTGGACCTCACAAAAGGGGTCCCAATGCCTCAAGGGAGAGGGGATGATTCTCAAGCAATGCAGCATCCTTAGGATGGGCAACACAATAAGGGTCCAAGACCTTCCCATTAGCTTCAGAGTAGAGGGACGCTCCTTTAACATAGAAAGCTTACAATTAGAATCAAGATGACTAAATAATTTGCAGTGTCTACAGCTGAAGGCTTACCAGAAAAGCCAACTTGGATATCAATTGTGGTATCTTTACAAGAATAGGGATCAGTGCCGGTGAAGAGGGTAAAACTGTCTTGCAGTGTGGTATAAGCATCAATTTTAACACAAACAACAAAGCAACCTAGCCCATTTATCCAGCTGGGCTATCAGAAAAACGGGTTTTCCAATGGCATGGGCTATATAGCTTAAGACAGTGAATTTCCAAAATTCCAGATGGACGTTGTACAAGTCGACCAAAAGGGGCACAAATTTAGGCGCCTCTTTTGAGAGGCTCATGCCCAGTTTCCAAGTTTTAAGGAAGATGGGCTGGCCAACAAAGAACCAAGGAGCAAAGTCGAAAATCCTCATCATATCAGGCTTGTTAGTGAACCGAAAAAAGGAAAAAATGACCTTTTGGTTAACCAACACTTTAACGAAGCCAAATATGTCCTAAAGCCATTTGACTAACCAGTCCATCACCGTAGGATGAAAGGAGATGGAGGAGTTACTTACCTCAGGGCCATTGTTTATGAGAAGCGATATAAGGAAACCGGTGTTGTTGGCGACTTCCTTAACCTACAATGGGCTCTAGGAGGTGGCAACACGAGCAGCAAGCAGGAGGTAGGGCCTGAGTGGAGGAAGGAGAAGGGAGAAGACAACGACATTGAATACATCATAGCCCTCCGCGCTCCTAGATTTGAGGGAGGGGAGGGAAGGGCTTCGAGTTCATGGTGACCAAGGCGACGGGTAGGGATTCAGGGGTTGGGTAGGGAGAAGGCCCCCCTAGGGAATGGAATTATTCTTTTATACCATAAAATTAAGTTATGTTGCCTATTTTTGGAAATTTTTTTATTCAATTTGATTATTTAGATGTTGATGAATTATGTAAAATTCTACCCATTTTTTAAATTTCAAATATTTTAATAATATTGAAAGATAAATTGGAGATTTTTTTGTATATATTTGAGTTAAAATTATTTATTTATCTCAAAACTCTTTTATTGATGGTAGATTTATTTTATTCATTTTGTCAATTGCTTTTCTCTCAATATTAAAGATTTTTCTTGTAAAAATATATGTCAATTTCTTTATTATATTTTGTCAATTTGATATTGTTGCGTCCTTGGGTTCAGTTTTTTTGGCGGATTAGGGGGCCTTTGGATTCTCCGCTCTCCTCAACTTGAGCCATACACAACACAAATTACGAATAAGAGGTCAAAAGTCGGCGAAATATTCTCCCACTGAAAATACTCTGGCATTCAAGTTAGATATCTTTTGTAATAAAAGGAATGCACGTTTAGAGGTAAACGTGGCGAGAATGTAAGGATACAGAGATGAGAAAGTATGAGTGGGAGGTATTTGGAGGTCTGGGCTCCATAGGTTAAATCGCTATAGGTGGCTCATGAAGTGGAGGAATGAGCTCCGAAGACGCACCCGACTGAGGAATGGCTCACTAAATGGATGACTGAGCTCCGAAGGTGCGCTCGATTGGGGGGCAGCTCTCGAGGTGGAGGATTGAACTCTGAAAGTACGCCTGATTAAAAAGCGGCTCACTAGGCAGAGAACTGAGCTCTTTAGAGGAAGAGGGCTGAGTGCCTCTTAAAAGGAGAAGGGTTGAGGGCCTCCTGGTTGGATGGAGGATTGAGTGCCTTCTGGAAGGAGGGCTGAGCGCCTCCTGGTTGGACGGAAGGTGGAGTGCCTCCTGGACAGAGGAGGGCGGGTGCCTCCTAGACAAAGGAGGGCTAAGTACCTCTAGGAAGAAAAATTAAGGACCTCTATGCTGGAATGAAGAGGGCTAAGTGTCTCCTAGTTGGAGGGCTGAGGACCGAGAGCCGAGGGCCTCATGGCAGGAAGGAGGAAGGTCAAGTGCCTCCTGGTTGGAGGGTTGATGACCTCCATGTTGGAAGGAGGAGGGTTGAGTGCTTCCTGGCTGGGTGACCCTTTAGAAGGAAGGTGCGCTCCGGGCGGCCTCCTTGTCGGAGGGCAGCCTACACTCATGGTAGAGTGGCTAGCGGCTACTATGCATCTCGTCCAGTCGTTTTCGGCCCATTCCCCCCTTCGAGTCTACTGTGGTAATGACATTTTATAGAGTGATCCCCAAGGTGGTCTCTCATTGCCTGAGCAATATGCGACTTTTGGTTAAAGAAAATTGTTGGGCTTAAACTATTGGGCTGCGCTGTTTAGGCTTCCCTGAGACTTGTGCCGGGCTTGGATACATCTCCGATAGGCTGCCCACCTATTGTAATCCGGACCTTCGGCCAGCCTCGATATCGGATCCATCTGATATGTTGTTATTTAGTATTAGTGAATTTTGATTTTAGTTAAATTTTATTGTAAGTATATATTACTCTAAAAAAATTTAATTTTAAGGGTAAGATTTATAACATGAGAATTACATCCAAAGTTCTCTTTACAATACTTGACTTATTCAACTTAAATTCTCAAATATTACACAAATTATAGTAACAATATCTATATTATCCATAAATCTATGCTGAAATATTCAAATGATTATTTGATTCAAATCATTTTTAAATTTTATCTCCTTGGATGTTATTTTCTTATAAGATTTAGGTTTGAGAAATTTCAACTCATCATACAATACATCATGGTAAAAATATCATTACAGTTTGGGGGGTCAAATTATTATGATTTGGGTATTTTTATGTTGAATCAAAAGCTTGTACTAGCTTTAATTTATAATTATCCAATTTAAACATGGCCAAATAATTTAAATTTTATTTTTAAATAAATGACCTGTCAAACCCGTATAGCAGAATATATTATTTTTAAAACAAAAATCTTGATAATTTATTTTTTAGAAAAATACAAGTACAGTCATATATGTAAAGAAAAAAAATTATTAATTTTATTTATTTATTTATGGTCTATTTTTTATATGCATGATCCATTGAAATTTAAAAAATAAAAAGAAATTAAAAAAAACATATATATACTATATTTTTAGAGGGTGAGTTGTAAGAGATTTGTAAATAAGTAGAAGTTCAATTTTGAACTTCAATACTACTGGCATCCTTGCCCCGATATCTCATCCCTGTATCAAACGATCTGCTCGTACTCTTCTCAAACGAGCGTCAACTAACGTTTACCATCGTCTTCTGCAAAACCCCACTCGATCTCTACATGCTTAACATAGCCGCCATTAAAACGGTGCCAGAAATGAGCATGGAATCAATGCGCAGCAGTCCTTCCAGTGTCACGAATCTCCTGCCCCCTTTTAAGAGACCCATGTCGTCTCATTCGCTTCTCCAAAATCGATATGTCCTTCATCAGCTACTTCTACATAGAACACCTAAAATCCCCCTTTACCCGCCAGGCTTAGGGATCCGGTTCGCTTCGATTGAAGCTCAGCGGCTCGTCTACTGGCCCTTGGGAAGAAACCCATCCCAGCGGGAGAATCGTAGCCGCTATTTGCATCTTTCGCTGCCCGTCTTTCGATGACCTTGGTCTTGTCACTGATTAGTTCTTCACTGCCCGCAGAGGTTAATCTTCCGCTCTTGCTCAGCGGTGTAATGGGTTTTATCAAGCAGGTAAAAAAAATTAAATTAAATTCTGTGCTTTCTTAGTTATGAAATGAAATTATGAAAATGTGGGTGTTTAATCTGAATTAGTCATGAAATCTTGTTTCACTTGACTGATATAATGTTTCTAGATGGCATTTCATTTGTGTTGGGGTCGGAAGACCTGGATCCACCAGATCCGGCAGCAGCGGAAAAAACAGAACCCCTCCGTCATCGACAACCACCATATAGTAGGAACAAGGAACAATGAATGAGATGCACGGTATTTTTTACGTGGAAACTCCTTCCCAACCGAAGAGGAAAAATCACGGGACACATAGTCTACAGATAAATCCACTATGTAAAATTGTTACACAAACCCAGAGACAGAGTACAGCAACCACCCTGGCTACACAAGTCCTAGAGGCGAAAACGAAGAACATAGCAAGAGAATACAAAGCATCACCGTTTGTGTTTCACTCACTGCTCTCTCATTCTTCCACTCTTTCTCTCCTCACTGTGGTGCTCTCTGCTCTCTC
>JAOVVI020002379.1:0-21253 GCA_028571085.2 Nepenthes alata | reverse complement strand
TATCTAATAATAATAATTATTATAATAAAACAAATAAATAATAATACCTAATTATTAATAATAACAATAATAAGCATAATAATATTAATAATAAAACAAAATAATAATAATAATAATAAAACAAATAAATAATAATACCTAATAATTAATAATAACAATAATAATAATAATAATAATAATAAAACAAAATAATAATAATAATATGTAATAATAATAATAATACCTAATAAATAATAATAATAAATATAATAATAATAAAATAAATTAATAATAATACCTAATAATAATAATAATACAAAATAATAATAATAATAATAATAATAATAATAATGTGGGCATTGTTATTCCCACATAATAATAATAATAATAATAATAACAATTCTCATCCTACCACTAACCAAACGGAGGAATTTCTATTCTCCCTCAATTCCTACAACCAAACATGACCTAATAGAATTGCAACTATTTTTTGTGAGTGAGGTCAAATGACTCTGTATAGTATCTAAACCTATCAAGACACTCAAACTGTACTATCTACATGAACGAAATATCGATAT
Source organism: Nepenthes alata (assembly GCA_028571085.2). Lineage (NCBI taxonomy): Eukaryota > Viridiplantae > Streptophyta > Magnoliopsida > Caryophyllales > Nepenthaceae > Nepenthes > Nepenthes alata. Next base: position 20,696 of record JAOVVI020002379.1, on the reverse strand, counting down.
TGGTATTGGTATTGGTATTCGCAGCTATATCAGTGCTGATCATATCGAGCAATATGCATTAGAGTCGGCCATATGTCTATATAGTAATAAGTTTTTCTACTTTTGTGGCGTCAACAGACCCGCTAGCTTTATTTTAGATCCATTATTGTGTTCTACTCATTCACAGAACTTTTTTTCCTTTTTTTGGCTATGCTCTCTTTCACGACATTCATTTCTGCAATATTTCCCCTTGACCTCCGTTTTCAGGATGCATTTTATTTGGCAGTTTTGAGTACATTAAAATAACATTCAATGGGTTACCTTTGTGTCTCTCTCCCTCTTTTATGAAAATTTTCTTCTCGTATATGAAAAAGGAAACTGCATAAACTCCTTGTATATGCAGGCATAAGCCCCACAGGTACATTGAGAAATTGAGATGTTTTTACAAGATTTATGCCAGAAAAACTGTAGCATTACCAAACTTGTGCTCAGGTTAAAATGTCCACAAGTGATACAATAAACATCATAAAATATCAAGATAACAATGTAGCATCAAAGAAACGAGCATTCCTCAAGCATGGTCAACAGCAACTCTTCCAGAAGGAGCAACTTGTCACAAGTTCAATAGGAGGAAAAATAATGGACACAGTTAGACCATACTTGCAGCCTTAAATCAGAGAGCATGCATGTGATATTATGACAGAAGAAACTTATCCACAGAGATCAAAATTAGATACATTAAATATGTTGCCTAACCACCTTGTCTTTTGTCTGAGGGAATCCAATAACTGAAGACAGCAATAGATCAAGATCTGCAAAGAAAATCATTCAATAACTTGGAATCACCATAGTATTGAGGATGATAAATGATACTGAACTGTAGATGATTACCTTTACTTTCTGCTAAAACAAGCAACAACATTAATGATGCAAGCAACAGCCCCTGATTGTCAGAGAAAAAGTAAGAGATTATCCCATTCCTGTGCAAGAGAGGGACACTTAATTTAAGTAAAAAGGGACATTTAATAAAACTCATCTTACGACCAAAAGAAGGAATGGAGTAACAGAGCAGATAAGACACTCACTTCAACAACATGACTCCTTATGCTAATCCCTTGAATCTAACCTAATGAGGGAACCTAAAGCTATCCGGCAGCATGGTACAACATCATGTATGACTCATTATATATGCCAAGCTTAAAAAAAGCTAGATTCTATGCACTACATACCTTTCTATTAGTGCAGTATGCCTGTCACTGCTGCAGACATTGCAATCAGATGGATTGCTCTCCAATGAATACCCAGACAATTCCCTGTCTGCTTCATTGGACTTAAGACTGGAACTTAAAATTTGTTCCATTTTGTTCACAAGGTCAGATGAAGAATCAGCTTGAATAATGCAAACAATGGAGTCCAACTCAGCAACACCTCCAACACTTCTTGCAACATGAGGATACAGCACAAGGCTAGCAACAGAATTGACAACCTCTTTTCTGTCAACCACTTGAAGAAGGCGAGAAAGAATATATATAGAAGTGACTGGAGACACACGAATACCCTGAAATGAAAAAAGAAGAAAATTCTTGGAACTTCAGTAAACAGCAAGGCGAATATTACTACCACACGTACAGATTAGAGGCAGCAGTTTCTAGATACATTTGAATTTTTCCTACTTCTAATGATTTCAACATAATTATCTGGCTGGCAACATGTATAATAACCTAAACACAATTATTAGAACATGAAACACATAAAATTACAGCATCCCAAACAATTCCCAAGCACTAAAAAGTATATCCAACAATATTTTTGATTTGTGAATGCAATCTATTATTTTGACACGAAGCCTTTCTAGTAGTATAATTTTAAAATGTGGACATGGCACATTGCGAGCATATCATAATGGCTGCAGCGATAGCAACCTTGAATGGTAGTAAATGCTAGAAAGTTGGACCCAATGCATAGAAGTATGAGAACATGTACTGTAAGGAGCGAAGATGGACCAGAAACACAACTTTTTATTGGCTCTTGTAACACATTGTCTCCTCCAAAAACTGGCATGTATCAGCAAAAACGATATGTACCAGCTGACACTTCAATGCTTCTAATGTACGACAGCAAAAGCCCATAAAAGAAAAAAACGATGAAGATTCACTTACAATGTCTTGGTTTAACTGGATAAACGGGACCATTATGGGGACTACTAGCAAGCCAAGCACCTTTTGAGTGACCAAACTACTCAAACGAGATTCCCCAACGCAAAGCAAATCCTTGACGTAGTACAGATCATCTAAAAATTTTTCAATAGCTGAGATTAACTCTTTTCCCCTGTCAGCAGTGCAATTACCCCTGTGCCAATTGAATCAATTTAAGATTTCTAAAGCATATAGCAACACTGTTGAAAATGAATCTGCAACATACTGACATGTTAAATATTTAAGTCTAGCAAAGTGAAAGAAGCATACTCCATGGCACACACAGTTGCATCCAGAAGGAGGCACTGCTCCCTTAAACTAAGAACTAAATCTGAGAAGTATTTGGAGACTGGAGGAGTTGTGACAAATTGATAGACCATATCATCGCTAACTGCATAACCAAAAGGAATCTGTTGCAAGATATTAAAGATTCTGTTCAAACAATACTGGTCACTCTCTGGAAGAAATGAGAAGATCAATCTTCCGTACCATTGTATACGCTGAGAGTTAAAGAACGTATGGCTGTTTGAATCATCTTTTCCGTGTGATAAGCAAATCTAAGAGCCTCACTGTAGAGTGGAAATGATGTCACAATATCCTGCCAACCAAAGCCAGAATGAACTCCCAGGATCAGATGCAGAAGGCTAAGCACCAAGGAGTAAATTTTGATTCAATCTGCTGGAACAAGTACTTGTTTTTCCAAACACTCTTCTATTACAGGAAAAGAACCAGAAAAACTCTTCTATTACAGGAAAAGAGTAAATAGGGGAAAAACATTTAACCTAAGCCATAGGCAATAGGAGAGGATCACGGAAATAATAAACCACATTGAAGGAAAGTGAACATGTGATGATGCACCAAAGCATTCATATTTTGGGGTCAAGTAAACTATATACTTGCAGAAAGACAAGATGATCATCTATGTTGGACTGAATTGTTTCATATCATCCAGGAGAATTTTCAAGGGTCAGCCATAATGCAACAATAGAATTGTTGCTGTGAGATATACTAATCACAAGTTTGAGTAGTGGAAACTTTTTCTTGCACGTAATGCAAGGTAAAATTATGTACAGTAGAACTAAAATAGTCTGACCCTTCCCCATACCCCACACATGCAGAAAATTTCATGCACCGGCCTACCCTTTTGACCTTAACGCATTAGTAATATTACTCTATTGTGACACAAAAATCATGGACTCAAAACATGTAAACATCCTCTCTGATTGCAGGGGTAATGGTGAAAGCCCACAATGCAAGAAACATCATGAAATAGATTAATTTTCACAATATTTTCGCAAGCATAAATGTGAAATTAAGGTGACCTAGACAAGTGTTAATAGGAGAAGAAAATAAGTTCACCTCTTCACTTCACCACAAGGTACCCTGGTAAGATATTAGACACGTGGAATTATGTATGACATTCAAATCAGTGGAAAAATTAGACATAGACTATCACGACCCTGAACCAAAAGCAGGTAATGAACAACAATAATTAAATAAGAATATTTAGTTCCTTATCCATAAAAGAAACAAAACCAAATTCAAATATCCAATACCGGGTCAAACTTGGCAAAATCAAACCATTAATAACAATCATGACAAATAACAACAAATACAAAACTAATCTGAACTATCTGTTCGGTCCCCGAAACACTGATAATAACTTGCTTACTCAAACCGCAAGGAAAATGACAGTCTAACGCTATAAATTCACAACATCAAGTTCGCAAAAAATCATACAACACCACAATCCTAATACTAAAACAATCCAAAAATAAATCCCCAAATAATACAAACTGCTATCAATAATATCCATACACCTCACTCTTCCTTTATATGAAATCCAAATACAAATCTAAATAAAATGAAAAAATAAGCAAAATCTTCCAATTATCCTCGTCTCAGCTTCCTACAAGAAATCTATAACCATCTAATTTGAAATAGATTAGAAACAGCATAAAAATATGAGTTAAAAGCTCAACAAGTATTAATATATACATAATAAAACATGTAGGTCCATAAATTAGAATAAAGAAGCGAAAATAATGAAACATGCGCGAAAATCCAATGTATATCAAAAGTCCACACATGTCAAATATTCAATTAACAAATGTACAAATACAATTTTGTACGTAAAATTCGTAATTTGTATACGAATGCCAAATAGTCCAAATGTACAAAATCATTTAAAGGCTCGAATGTCCAAATATCAAAATTTCGGAAGTTTCAAGGTCCAAAATCTAATGTACAAAAATCGGATAAATCCGAATATCAATCAAAACCTATAAATCTCAAAAGTCAAACATCTCAAATATCAAATTAGAGGTAGGTACAAATTTCGAAAATCCAAAAACATACTAAAATTTGATAACTAAAGATAAAAAATACTAACTTTGAGAAGAGATTACAGGTACGCCTGGTAATCTTAGGCCAAATCACTACTATTTACACCCATAGGCAGGCTGTATATAAATTTTTTAATATAGATGGGATCAAATACTACTTTCTTTTGCTATTGTCAATAATGGGTGCAATCCTCAAATTTGTCAAATATATATTAAGATATTCGAATATATTATTCCGCTTAATTTCTTACAATGATTCTCAAAAATACCAAATCGGAGAACTCTATAACAAAATGCTCAAAGCCTTTCTTTTTTGTAGGAAAAGTACGAATCTTCCGCTCCAAAAAAGTACAAATGCAAAACTTTCCACCATATGGGAAATTATAGATTTCAAACCAAATAATAAAATAGAGTATGGTCTAAAACACATGAATGGACAATCATGTGCAAGGTTTAAATGTACAATTTCATGGCTTTTCCTTCGCAAACATTTCTACATATATATACATATTATCTCAAAATATTCACTTATTTAGTGAAAACGAACAAACATCCAAAGCTTTCGATAAAACCAAACAAAATTTCAAAACTTTCAGTGGAAATCACATACATACAACAATATTCAAAGAGAGAAGGTAAAAGGTTACATGCATGTACAATAAAAGACAAAATGTAAACAAAACTCGAAGGAATCTGAAATAAACCAAAGATCAGGCTTAGAATTACTTGCTTTAACCTTTTAAACTAACTAATCTGACTAAATGAGACTTCTAAATTTACTTCTTTCTCTTCCTCTCTCTTCTTCCTCTTATCTTTCTCTCTCCTTTCCTATTCATTCCCACAAAACTGATCGAAAACAATGTATGTGTTGCTTTTATAATAAATCAACACACATCAAGCGCCATCCAAACCCTCAAGTGCAAACAAGCGCCGCATCAAGCGTGGCTTTAACGTCAACAATCTATTAAAACTGCGCACAGCACTGCAAGGGCACGCCTCAGGCACCACACAATCTACCCAAAACATATATAAGTGCACCAAAGGCACTCCTCAAGCATGCACATTCTGCCTAAAATGTGCATAAGCGTGGATTGGGCGCCCTTCAGGCACCATGCCTAATCCTAAAGCTAATTTTCCTTAAAAATTTAATTGTACACTTATCTTTCAAATTGACCCAAAAATTAATTTAATGACATAATAATTTATAATTAGAAACCTGGAGTTATATAGACACATACCCATACCCAACTCGATGTCCGAGTTCAGGTAGCATAAGTGCACTAAACAATGAAATCAATTAATCGTCCATCCCACTGCTAGCAAATGCAAAATACAATAAAAATTGAGAAAATAACTAAAGTAATTATCAAGAAGGTACAACAATAACTAAGTCTTAAATCCCACTAAGTGAAGTCAACTAGATGAATCCGCTTTTTCCATCTCACTCAAGTTAATACAATGTCCTCCAAGATATGTATTTCAAATTATTTTTATTATGTCACTCCAAGTTTTGCTAGGTCTACTATAAATGTAGATGAAGAATATTCAGGATAGAATTTTCTTGCAGCCCATAAATCAACACTCATCATGGGAAAAACCTTTCTTCAGCCATTCAATAGCAAACACAAAGGACAATATATAATCCTTGAATCCTCATGTGTGACAATTGTAAGTTGTAACCCTTACCATTTAAATACTTAAATTCCCATAGCTAATCAAAAATTCCATTGTAACATCCAAATTTCGTTTCTACAACATGTATCTATTTGGGTACTGTTTAATTAATTATAATTACTTTAAAACCTATATAAATCTAAGTGGACTAATGATTTTAATATAATTAATAATAATGATGATGAATTAAAAAAGCAGAGAGAATAAATAGAAAAAAAAAGGAGAAACAGGGATGTGGGATAAGATGAAACGAAACAGTGGAAATTGGTGGAATTGCAGAGGATGACTTCGTGACTTTCAAGTATGAAATCAATCTAGCTAACCACAAAGATTTATAGCAAAACCATGTGAAATCATGAGAGTTATGGATGAAAATAGTAAAGTGGCAAAAAACAAAATGGAGGATTAGTGAGGTTATGCCGAATTTTAAAATAATTAGGTGGAATTTGAACAAGGAAATTGCAATAAGTGGAGCATAAGGTAGCTTAAGATTGGTTAGTTATAAATACTAGAAAATTGAAACTAAAAAGACAAGAATTGAAGGCAAAAATTTGAGGAGAAGGCACCAAAAAACAAAGAAAGAAGAAGGAATTAATTAGTGAATTTGAATAAGTAATTTTTTATTCTTATTGTTATTTTACGATTCTATACCTCTCTAGTATATTAAATTATCATTCTTTCATGTCAAATATTTCTCATATAATCAAATTTAAGGGAAATTCGAAGATGGTGCAAAAATAGGAGTTTGGAAAAAGATCGGGATATTAGTATCGATTTGTTATATTTGATGCGTAAATTCGGTTCTAATTACAATATAAGAATTATATATGATGATTTTGATAAGTATTTTGTGTCAAATATTCGTGAACAATTCGAATTTGAGGAAAGCTTGCACTCCCATGAGCGAACAAAAAACAGGGGCATCACATTTGTTAGGGTTCCTTGTGGTATTGCTCACAGTGTGGGGGAGTGGCTGAAATGCGGTGGAGTGGCTGCAACACGGTGGAGCAGCTCCTTCGCAGCGCTGTCACCGCAAGAAATTGAGAGAAAAATAGAAATTTGAGGGTATATGTGTACTATTCAAGGATAATGATTAATTATTTAGTGATAAAAGAATACTTTGGTGATTATTTGGGATACCAGGTATAAAAATAATTTTATATAAATATATTTTGGGTGACTCAAAATAATGAATTGAGTTTTACTCATTTAAACGGGACTTGTTCTAATAAGTTTAAACTAATGAATTTAATAGACATATAGAATCTTTATAGTTAAAAAAAAATAACAACCCGTTGGACTATATTGATGTCTCTGTTTTATTATTCACTGGACTTAAAAGCATTATACTAATATTTGATTTTATTTACGTAACTTTAATTCTCATTCACAATCTTATTTTGAATAGCCAATTTTGGTAGGATGAGGTAAAAAACTACACATTAAAATAACATAAAATTACTTGGATCCTGAATACTCCGTATTATAATTTCATGTGGTGCAACATTTCATTCTATATTCTATTGATAAGATAAAAGAAAATATACAAAGACACCATTTTATCTGGATTATATGGGCACTAGAATAGCTTAATGTAGTCCACACTATCTAATATTAAAGTCGTTCTATTAATCTCAATAAAATATTTATTTTTCCTGTAGAACCTATGGGCATTATATTATGATATGGATGAATATCTGGGATACTTAGTAATGGATTGACTAATTAAACTATAGACTTGTGGTGAGATGTTTTTAACATTGCCTAATAAATAGTAATTTGAATACAAGGTAATTTACGCAACTAATGGAGGTATAAATACATTGGTCTTAGTTCACAATGGTAGAAATATAATCCTCGTAGATTTTTCCTATAAAATTATTTTAATGAAATATATCATTACATTGCATAATATTTATAGTCATTATATCTTAGATTCTTACACAATGTTCTCCATAATAGATTTTTTTATTAAATAATTATTTATTAGGTATTTGGCTCATATATTTTTCTTCTATTTTTTCAGACTAGCAATCAAGTAATACATTCTAAAGTAGTGGTGGACTTCATGCTAGAAGATGTAGAAATGGATATCTCGTATGTTATTATAGAATATGAAGGCTATATTGTAAGGTTCGAGTTCTAATTATTTTAATCATAATTAATTAAGTGGGAATAATTAAAGTTAAGGTCAAAGAAGGAACAAATTTAAATCAAAGGTCAAGGTCGGACTAGGTCACAACGAGTTGATGGATACCTGACCGACACCCAACGCACACTCATGCGTGTTCTAGACGGGAAGGCCACGCCTGACTATCGCCTGAGTGGAGTTCAAACATGTTTTCCAGATTAGCCGCGCTGAATGCATGCCCTAGGGATGCTCGAGCGCACTGAGGTAGAATACCAATGCTTAGTGCGCGCCCGATGCAAAGTTCGTGCACCATCATGTTTGGCCGTGGCACCTGATACACGCCCGACAAGCGCTCGAGTGCCACTCTGCTATGTATTTCACGTCAGGATGAATTTCAGTCATTTTCTACAGAGATTTGAGAGAGAAGAAGAGGAAGAGAGAGAGAGAGAGATGAAGCTAAATAAGGCAAACTCAAGCAGATCAAAGTAAAATTTTGATAAACTGAAGATAAGGTAAGTGTATCTCAATCCTTCTTTCCTTTATTGCTATTCTTTTCTCATTTCCTAAAATATTTCTTATTCAAATACTCATACATGACATGTTTTCATAGCTAAGACAATAGTACTTCATATGTATGAATCCTTACTCCCATTCTTTGCAATTTTTATAAAAACCATGTTCTTAATTCATATGTTTTGGGTTATTATGTTATTTCCTGCAATTGCTTGCATGCATGTACTGAATTCATGATTATATGACTCTTACAAGTTTTAATTTCGTATTTAATGTTTTTGCATGCTTAAAATCACTAAATTTGTGTCTTGTATGTTCTAAAAATTCAGTAATTTGCCCCTTCATGCATGTTATTTGAAATTCAAATGTTGAAATATCATCGATGTTACTGATTCAATTGCAACCGTGTCTAAAAATCTCATAATATGGCATCATATGTTTTAAATTATGTCCAAATTTCTGTAATAAATTATAGCATTTCATGATAAGGAATTAAGAAAATTGATGGAAAACTCTACTATATGTTAAAGATTTACGAATATTTTCTCCAGAATGAGAAAATACAAAGATTATGAAAAATTGAGTAGAGTTTTCATATGTCTAAGCATCAAACTATTGTAATAAGTTCAGCGGATAGTATATTATGACATGCCCTAAGATATTATAGTAGTAAGAGCTTTGAACCTATCATCCGCAAGTAAAACTAGCATTCGGCCCTATTTACAGGGTTATATGTATGATGGTTCATCTGCGGGTCTTAAATAGTAGCGTAAAACCTTTGGTTATGTGAAAACAAACATAACCGGATTTCGATTATCTGCTCCTTTAGTCGGTAAAGCCTAACTGGCCCTTAATCTCTAAGAAATTGCATAATTAAGTATGGATTTTATGACACAATTTGAATAAAAATATAAAAAAAAAATTTAATAAGCTGTATATATTTGTCATGGAAGTTTGTAATATTTCATTGAAATTGATTCATTGTTCCTTTTGGCATGTTTTAATCGCAAATTATATATTAAATTATTTAAATTATATGTCTTACTGAATTTTCAATTCACTCCTATTTCTATTTTTACTAACCCTTTCAGATTAGAAGCTTGGGCACTTGTAGGACGGTAAGGTTCTGATTGAGAAGCTGAAGTTGAAGAGATTTCATATTAGGTTTAGGTAGAAATCAGTTGTATTTTATTTCGGGCAATTCGTTTCTGTATTAACTTAATTATAGTACCGTAGTATGAATAATGTTGTCGGATTACAATTTTGCTAAGGTTTTTCAGAGACTCTAAATTTCATTTGGATTAGACATGACTCATTAAGTAAAGTTCGACGTCATATTTTGATCGGTGTTCGAAGCCACCTGATGACGTGGCATGTGTTTAGGTCATAATATTTTTATTTTGGTCGGTCGATATATCGACATGAAATTCACATCCACGGTTATTTGGAATACTATTTTTTTTTGTATTAATGTCGTTAATTAGTCATGACGGGATTGGATTTTAGAACGTGACATATATGGAGGTAGCCTTTATAATAATAGCTTATGTAGTTTACAAAATGTAGTACTGCATGAATAAATTCTTTTAAAATTGTAAATATATAAAAGTTTAGCAAGTATTTCTTTTGAAAAAAATAATTAAATATACAAATATATCTATATAATGATACTATATCATAGTGATAAATATATATATGATGAGTAGTGAATACCCAATGCCCAATCAAGGAACCCATTTCCGCAAGTTGGGTTCGCGTCCCAAGAGGCCCACAAGGCTAAATTAGCCCAAGAGGCCCAAGGACTTGAATCCACGACACAAGAAGCCCAAAGCTGAATTGGTCCGAGAGGTTGGCTTAACTTTGGAAACTCGATGACTCCATAAGAGACTTGAGGAATCCGTAAGAGATCAAAAATTCCAATAAAACCCCGAGGACATGGCACAAAGGATATTGCTCTAGTGAGCCCGAAGATTCAATACTGCACAAGCACTCAGTAGAAGCCCGAGGACGTTTGGTGACAAACGTCCGCGGACGTTACAAAGACTAAAGACCTCGATGAAGACGAAAACATTTGGCGCTAAAAGCCCACAGACTCAAGGGAGGCCAAAGCATTCATCCAAGACGTGGACTCTGAGAAATCTCCAACGGCACAAGCGTAGAAAGAAAACTCAGGACGACCGAGAACGCCAGCTCAGATTATTGACTTTCACAAAGGCACATGCGATCTTTGTAGCACGTGATCTTCACAGGGAATGATGGTCTACAGAGCACGTGTGATCACTACTGAAGTGACGTTTCACAGAGCTAGTCTACGTGCATGCAATCTTTCGAATATGGCAAGATAGATTTGCAGAGCTAGTGGCAAGCTTCACTGCACACGCCACCTCCACATGGCCACTCCATGCAGAAAGACTCAACCACTATATAAGCTTTCATTGTGTACCAAACAAGGGGCCGGAATTTACTACACTTGCATTTACTCCCATAGAGAGGAAAGGCTGGCAACTTAAACTTCCATCTGAGAGAACACTTGTGTTTGAAAGAGTAAACCTTGGGATTCACCATACACTTTATTCTCCACCTTTTGTACTCAAACACTTGAATAGTGGAATCGTTATTGAACTCAAAGTTTCATAGTTTTTCCCTCTTATTTGGAAGTGGGTTTTCCACGTAAAAACGCCACATGTTATTACCTCTCTCTTCCTTCTACTTAAACTTCATATTTGTGTTGCTCTGTTTTCGGGTCCTCGTCCATGTTGAAACTCGGATTGAGGACGCAACAATATATATATATATGATATAATAATAGATTAATTTCAGAATTATCTACTAAACTATTGAAAAATATAACTAGGTTATGGCAATTCTATAATGCGAGTTTCTTGACAGTTTTTCTCAAAAACACCATCTCTCCTTCTAAACCTCCTACTTAACAAGTGTGTAATAGTAAAACTTTATTCAATGATCATCACACCCAATTTTCTTATTCTCAAAACTAGGACAACTATTCATATATAATTTTCAAGAATAGGTATCAGCTGTTTCCTTAGGTCTGAAGTCACGACTTTAATTCTTTTAAGATAACAAAATACATATAAGTGCCCTAGGTGTAAAAGCCTTCAATCTTTAAGTAGCAAATTGATCACCTAAATAACACCCTTTAGCCCTCAAAAAACCAGTAGAAGATTAATAGTTGAACCAATCTCCATTTCAATGGCTTCTGGTCTCTGTTACAAAAGGCATATAATTTTTTGTCACCCAATGTGCCAGCAGCTCAACTATTAACAACAACGCAGAAGATGATAATTCATTCTCCAGCTATGACAATATTCTTTAACCAATATCCTACGACCCAACCTCCCTAGAGAAACTTCAGATGGACAACCACAAGGAAGTGGGGTAAGCGTTGAACTTAAGAGAGTTCATAAGCTGCCAAGAAGCATATATGAGTAGCCAAAACAATCTGTCAGCCTTTGGCTCAGAACTTGTAGTAGCCGCTTTTAAGGCCTATCCTAAAGTATGCATGGATGAAAATATAGGCTGATACATATCAGCCAATACCTATATTTTCATTCATGATGGTAATGCCTTGAACTTTCAAGGTGGGAAGGCTATTAATGAGGAGGAGAAAACCATAGACATCACAGCAACCACAGAACTTAAAAAATCACAAATGATTGCCCCAGAAGTTCATCCCAGTGGAGCAATGGGTACAAATTAAAAAGATGACTAATGCAATCACAATTTAAAACCCAGTTACCAACAGGGCAACTGATCTTAGGCAAAGAAGAAATGGAGCAAATGGGAATCAAGTACTACCAAGGAAACAACATATCCCATGACGTGAACTTCTAGACCAAGAGGATGGCAACTGCAATATCTATTTGCTTAAAAATAATGGACATCTCATTTATCAGCATGTTGCATTGCCTTCCATGTTTCAACTGTCCATAATTTCCTAGATATTTGCTTCGCATTCCCATTCTAGACATCCAATTGTGGAGATTGGAGTAGCAAAAAAATCACAGCACCCCATAAAAGATGCACACTTAATAGCACCAAATCTCAGTAACTTATATACTACTTTAGTGTCATCCTATAAATATAAGTATAATTTCAGGTCAACCAAGAAAACTTTCAGGACAAAGCATGAAAGAACAATAATGGAACGAAGAAGTGAACCATGTGAACTAACACCACTAAAATAAATACACATGACAAACCTCTTGAACTTTCACGAGAAGGCAAAGGGTATCCCTGTTCAACTTCCCACTCACCGCTCTGGTACAACAATTGATGAAAGAAAATAACTTGAGTCAGAATAGCATATAAGATAACAAATTTTATATTAGTATATGATCAATTTTGGAACCTTTATATAAGCTAAGAAACACGGACACTACTAATATAGCTTGACACTTATCCAATTTTTTTTTAATTATGACACGCTCCAATGGGCTTGGATACATTTCGGACACACTTGAGACACACTTTGAACACATTTCGTTTAAAAGTGATAAAGTTAAAATATAGATGCCAATTGACATATAGAAAAATTTACTATATTAAGTTTCGCCTTAATTTATAATAGCTTGTTGTTTATCAATTAGAAAAAAAATAAACTACAGTTTTAGTTAGCGTATCCTAACGTGTTATATTCTCATTTCTAGAAAGATACCATGTCAACTTGTTGGCGTCATGTAATGTCAGTATTCCATGTCCGTGTCTATGCTTCTCTTAGTATATAAGTGGGGGGGGGGGGTGAAAGCATCTTTGTACAAAGCAACACTTGTGAGAAGGCCAGTGAAATGGGAACAATAAGTATATAACCTTAACCTTAAAAAAGAGACGTAGTACAGAGCTAGATCACCACCATCAAATTCATACTGATGTGTAATGATGCTGTTGATGTATTCATTGCTAAAACAATAGTCTGAACACACAAATACCATGAGTATTATTAGTGCTGTAAAGGATCTGATAATCTGATAAAATAAGTAGAGAAATATCATCAAAATGTCAGATGAGAAAATTGAAAATAAATGTGACGAATTTGATTGTATTGCCTCAACAAAATGGGAAAAAAAAATGCTAAAACTCTCTCAGATGAGAATCCATGATTCAGTGCACATGTATTGATGGAACCAGGTATCATACAAATTGCCTGTTCGCTTTGTAAATTCTGAATCATTATGCTCAGATACTGAAGCAATGATGCCTCAATCCTTGAGTTCTTACTGATCTTTAGTAAGCGAACAAATTGTGCTAAAACTTGATACTCCATAAAACACCTGCATACGATTCAAAGACAAATGTTGACAAACAATCAAAACAAGAACCATAAATTACAGCAAAAAAACAATGATAGAAATTGCATACTCAAATATTGAGGGATCATGTCTATCACCATATGTAACTATTTCTACAATTGATTGTAGAATGTCTATAACTGCTTCCTGTGATAGCAAACCAGATGTTAGACTCTGGAAGACGAGGAATATCTTGTGATATATAACAAATAAAACTTTCAAATATCAAACAAACGAAAAACTAAAAATAGTTGATACCCTGTTAAAAGTGTTCACAACTTTAATCCCCTGCAGTTCATTGATTATGTACCTGTAAACACAAAGGTTAAGAAGCACTCATCAATGACACAAAAATTCAATGCTAACTTGCAGTCACTGGAGCTAAGTTGATGAGGCACGTTTGATTCTGATTAACTCGGGCCAGCACTTCTGAAAGCATAAAGTAGATATTTGCTAGAATAAATGGCATGACGGACATTTCAGAAAATTGAACAAGGCATCCTATTACTGCTCAGAAGAATGGATATTGAGCAATTTACTGTTAAAACAGGGAAAAAAAATTCGGAAGCACAAAATAAGACATCTTTAACTGAGCTACTAATTGAAGCATTAGTAACATCTTAAAATACACCCTTTCTTTCTCCCTAAGGGTAGGTCATTTACATGAGAAATCTCACCATCTATGTTTTAGCAAAAATATAACTATCTATGTACTCTATGTATCCTTCTGCTTTGAGACTTATCACAAGCCTCATCAACAATCACATGGCTCTTACAACATCTAAGATCTTTTGAAGGAAAAGGGTCTTCTTAATGAGAAAACCAACGGCAATTCTATTTTGAACATAATGAAAATAATTAAAAAAGTTATATTACCACCGAGGGGAAGTCACCCAATCATAAAAGAAGAAACTTTACCCAAACGTAATTTCCATGCAAATCCAGGAAAATTACAAAACAATCAAAGATCAAGTCTCCAAGCACACCCAAAAACACTCCCAACAGTTATAAACAGAAATTTTCAAATCGACTAACTAGTTTGTAACAATTGAGGAGCAATTGTCAATTGTTACTAATGGAAGAAGGTTTGATTCGAATGAAACAAGTAAAGAAGAGAAGAATAAGGGTAAGAAAGAATAGAAGAAAGATTAAAACAGAAATATTTACAATTCAGATCTACCTTTTACCTTCACAGCTACCACATTCATAGTACAAATATTGCTACTGATTTAGTAAAACAATCGGTTATTGTAACAACTAATTTGCACCTCAACAACAGAAATAACTACTCGGCTAACAACTCAACTTCAATGTAACAATACTTTTGTTTTCTACTGAATTCTGTGTTTTCAAGTGGTTGATCTGTTGTTGTTTTGATTGCAGCAGATGTATTATGATGTGATGATCCTAGCTGGAGTTCATGATCCTTCCAATACCTCTGATTTGTCCTATCAGACCCCTGAGTTGTGATTGTAACTGGATGTTTTTGTTGAATTGTCACCTAGCCGTGTATCCCTTGCCACGTAGGATGATAATATTTCATAACATAGTTCTTTTGCAAAACAAAATTGTTTGATTTTAACCCACACAACCACAAAGAAAATAAATCATAAATATTGATTCACGTTTTACTTGGCATTCCCTTCAAGCATCTTAATTTCCATACCTTTGCTTCCACTCTATTCCTGCAATTTGGAGCCTTTGATTCCTCCAAGCACCTCGCTTCAATTTTCTCAAAGAGATTCATTGTCTTTTCTTTGTTTCCAGAAAAGGAAAACCTCAAAAACTTGCTAACACTAATCATTTCATGTAGTACAGCCTCAGATCTTTTTCAAACATTACAAACAAATTTTCTATTAACATATTGAATCCAATTTATTAGAAAGATGCCCCAAGAAGCCTAATAGGATCGTTTCCGTATAAATAAGAGAAAAGGTGCAATATCATTGATAACTAGTGCACATCAGTAAACATCAAAATGCTAGCCCAACAAGTGAGCTAGAGGCAATGATAATGCACAGTAAATGCACAAAATGTTATTTCCTATTTCAAAACTAGGATTCATTTACCGCAAAACCACAATTCACAAAGCAAATAACCACATTCCAGATACAACACATCAGCAACTGTCATAAAGGCACACGTCCAGGAACCTCAAAAACAGATGGAAAAAAGAGCATCAGAGAATAGGCCAACCAAGGCTTGTTCATTTGCCTGACAGTATGTTTATTAGTTTATCTATAAAATGGAGAAAATCGGAACCTGGTTTAGGCACACCTTTAAGTCTCCAACATTTTCTTCTAGTTCTGTGAGTGAGTGAGTGAGTTACAACTTAAGCAATGATGGTGCCTAATTGGCTGCCATTAACCCAGCCATCATGGATCGAATTGAAGCTGTGCTTAACCATAAGAATTAGCTCAGATTCCATTAACCAGAGCCACTTGTAGATCACATTGCACTTGTGATTAACCACAAGTAATTAGCATTGATCAAGTACTGATCCCCAAGCAAAATGAAAGTTCCTGAAGCAAGGCCCGCTTCCTGAGAAAACAAAGTTTTTACACAAGCACCAATATGCTATAATATGCAGCACATAATACAACTTCAGTCTCCTATGAATTGTTGAAGTATTAATATACTTGCGCATGTATGTGACTGAAAGTTTATCAATTACGATGAAAGATATGTGAATTGATGGCACATTACCATCATCACACAATTTTGAATTTGTTTCTCTGCATTTTCTGAAAATTTCAAATCCACCACTGTACCCAGCATATCATATAAGCCTTCAAGCTGTGTCAGCATGATAAGGGAAGGGCCTCAAACTACAGTCACTTGTAACCTAATTAGTCAAATTTCAACAAAATTTGACAATCAACTTAAATTGATGGTGCTTCCCTATTTATTGGGGATATTTGCCGTGAAAGCTGACAAAAATGCACCAGCAATTTAACATGGAAGGCCTCCACAACTCTCAACTATTAGTATCCCAACATGAGAACCATCAATTAAAGTATAAAAACTAACAAACCCAAGGCCTTAATACGTCAAAAGAGTACCCACTCTCAATAATATGCCTCATGGACAGACACACATCCCAACAATCACAGCCTCTCAAGCACATATTTATAGACCTCGCAAACCCTAAACCTGATTGGAATAGACAACCAACCTCACAGGGAAAATGACTACCAATGAACAACATAATAAGGTTCCATCTGCCAGCAGCGTGTAACTTGTGTTGGCATTGTCCTGGCATTTATGGCACAGTTACTTACCTATAGCTCAGACTCAACGTATGAATTAAGTTGGCACAAAAACCAACACAAACACGATGCTTTAACATGGCCAGTAGGCGGCCATCCTCCTTTATTTCCTTTTCTTTTATTGATCAGTTACAATGTAGCCGGACTCCACCACTATTTCAATATATCGAGTTTGTTGCCAGCATTTTTTGAATGGAAAAACATCTTGAAGTGAACATCACACAGAAAACATACATTATAAGCTTGTATAATAATTTTAAACCTAAGTCATTATCTCAGAAGAACCACTACAGATCTCTCCCACCATCCGAACAACTGGAATAGAAGCACGTATCAGATTATACACAGTTCCGATTAAATTGGCATCGAACAATTTTAGTTACTTGAATTAGGGTTTAGCAACTTACTTGAAGTACGGGAGAGAGAAGCGATCAATGGATCGCCAGAGAGAGCGCCACATAAGGACGCGATTGGATCGACAGAGAGATCAACAACACCACCACCTAGAGATCAATGAGGCGACTGTTACGGAAAATTTTCCCCAATCTGCGCTTCTGTCTCTGAGTGCGGGAGACAGTAGATTTGGCCATTTGGTGGGAGTTTTAATTGCTGGACATCGCGGCAACCAACTGTCAACGCTGACATTTGAGCTACAGGCATCACTGTGGGTTTTAGAAGCCAGTATTATATATATATATATACATAATGAAAAATCCGGACATTATTCGTGGACTTAGTCCAAATTTTAAATATATACTAATAAAAATTATATCCGTAATTATAAATCTAATATTTGAATAATACTATATAAGTTTAGATAATGTTATGTCCCAATATTATGACCCGTAAAGCGCGGCCCAAAAAGGAGGCCCAAAGTCACACACACGGCCCAAGGGGCCCAAATAGTGACGAAAGTTCGAAAAGTCTGTTACTCCATAGGAGTACGAGGACTCATAAAATGGGGGCTGACATCATCAAGGAAACCCGAGAAGTGTCCGATAACCATTTTGACGTCTCCAAATGAAAAATCACAGTGTTCGAGCGTGTCAACTCAGACGATTCCTTGTAACCGAAAAAGCATGCGTCACTGTAATCCAACGGCTCCTAGCACGCCGTATCTGCAGGACTGGCATCCCTGGTACGCCGTATCTACAAAGCAGGTACGGCCACCACTGTCCTGACGACACGTGTCTCTGGCACGCCGCACTAGTTGGGCTGTGGCAAGCGCCCTTAACACGCCAGTGCCACGTGTCCCTTTTATAACAAAATAACTTTTTTTTTCTATAAATACATCCGTTCAGGCATCGATGAGAGGATTCTGCAAATACGTCTCAAGACTCCATATGAGGGCATTCTTCCCAGAAAAGGGAAGAAGAGAGAATCAGAGCTTGAGATTTGTAATTCCTGGTGGTGACAAAAAGCACCATCAAAAGTCATGTTGTATTCTTCTTGATTCATAGTGAAACTTCTTAAACGCCTGTCCGTGATCGTTGTTTTTTTTCTTTGTTATCTAAAAATGACTTTTCATGTAAAATATATCGCACTCGAAGTTCTCATCCCCTTTACTCTTTTACGTTTTACTGTGTTGTGTGTTTTTTGTCCATCTTAAGACTTACAAGTTTCGCTCGGACGCTGTTTTTTTGGTGGCCGAAAACTCGCGGACGCAACAGATAATAATAAGTTTTTAAAATCATTACTACAAATTTAACAATGATATTCAAAATAATTGTAATTAGCTATTTTATTTTTTCAATAAACACACTATTTTAATATATATGGAGTATGTCGCCATTTTTATAAAGTCATAAATTCACATCACATCTTTTCCATTTTTTCAATTAAACGAATCGAGTTTATTAAAAAATTTCTAAAAATAAAATACCTCAAAAAATACAACATTAGATTAAAAAATTACCTAAATTTTCAAAATAAAAATATTTATATAAAAAAATAAATATACCAATATATAAACTATTAAAATAACTTTTTACTTAATATTTATTTAAAATAAAAAAATATATTTACAAAAAATTCATAATTTAGATCAAATCAAACCGAATAAGTTATTTTTATCTATAATTTTATTCTATCCAAAAATTAATCAAATTTATTTCTTTTATAAGTGACATGATCTCATGTGACTGTTGTTGTAGCCTTCCCTCCCCCCATAAAATTGCATCGTATGATAAAGTCAAATGATTAAAGTAGAAGAGTTATCTCCCCTTCTTTCAACTTTGGTAAAGTTTGTTATGAGACACTAATTAATCTTTAATTTGTTAGTGCAGTTAATCTAAAAAAATCTAATTTATCTGACTAACCCTAATTAGAATGATAGTTTAGAATTTAACCTGGTTTATTTAATGTTCATTTCACTCAAAAGATTAATATCCATTCAGTTCTTAAGTTAATCACATGTATATAACAAATATCTGATGTACCATAAATTATCAAATGCATAATTATAATAAAAAAATTATTTATATACTTACTTCTATATTTATCGATACTAAAAATATTAAAAATAGTTATAAATTTTAATTTAATTTAATTTTTATTCTCTTTTATCACAGTAAAATTAATAATTTTACTATTAGTGAACATTAACATAAAAAGGAGAAAAAAAATAAATAATAAAATAAAGAAAGGCTTTTTAATTATTTCTTTGTGTATAATATAACAGAGTAATTATATATATTTTTTGTGTAATTATCTATTCATAATTTTTTTTTCGACTGGAAGAGATGGCTGAGTAAACTAAAACATCGGATTGCTAATCTGTTGTCAGAATCATTCATACGGAGGATTTGAATCCCTCTCTTCTCATTTTGTTGATAACTTTATATTTTGATTTATTTTTAAAATTTATAAATTATATACAAGTTAATGAATAAATATTATTATCATAAAATAAAGAGCCGTTAATTTATCAATAATTTATTAAAATTTTTAAAAAATTAAAATTAAAGTAATTAAGAAAAAAAAAGTGACAAAGACTGAAAATTTTTCTTTATATATTTTTACATTTCATTCATAGTTTTCTGACCCAACAAGCCTTAAATAAATAAATTATTTTATTAGGATCAAAAGAAAATAAATCATTTCAAATTTTCATATATTTTCTTGCTTATTTTCACTAGTTCCAGGCTTCAAGGTGAAAATGGGCATCCAACTCATTTGATTCCACTACGGTATGTTTGGTTGTTGGAATAAAATAAGGTGGGAATAGAATAGTTATTTTCAGGAAATAGAATTGGATGGGAATAGAATTGAAAATTGTTATT
>JAOVVI020002378.1:0-21254 GCA_028571085.2 Nepenthes alata | reverse complement strand
AAGAAAGAACCTGGCCTTTAAACTCATGAGACAATGGTACTACTAGCCGACAATGAAGTACGATGCCATCAACTTTGTGCGTAAATGTGAGAATTGCCAACTCCACAGCAACATGAGCCATCACTCCCACACGGATCTCCGGGCACTCCAAGCTGCGTGTTCGTTTGCCCCGTGGGGGCTCGACATCCTCGGACCATTCTCGCTCGCTCCCGACAGAGAAAGTTTCTAATCGTTGGGATCGACTATTTCACAAAATGGGTGGAAGCAGTGCCGTTGGCAAGGATAATGGAACAAAACGCCACGGAGTTCCTCTGAAAGAACATCGTGTGCAGATTTGGAGTCCCAGAGTGCATCTTAATCGATAACAAAACGCAATTCACCGGGAAACGATTCACAAAGTACTACACCAGTCTGAAGATCAACCTGGTACATATGTCAATTGCATACCCCAGGCCAACAGACAGGTGGAGGTGACGAACCGAACGATCTTGCACAGACTCAAGACCAAACTAGAGTGCTCCGAGGGCTCATGGGTAAATGAGCTTCCCTCGGTCCTCTAGTCATATAGGACAACGCCGAGAGAGTCCACCTGGGAAACCCCTTTTAGCCTCTGCTACGGGGTTGGAGTTGTCATTCCAGTAGAAGTGTGCCTTACGAGGCCTCGAGTTGGATGCTTCAGCACGACCAATAACAGTAACAGACTCCGGGAAAGCCTTGACGCACTTGAGGAGGTACGCGATCAGGCAAGGCTCAAGATATCGGCCTACCAGCAACGAGTGGCCCGCTATTACAACAAGAAGGTAAAGGCGCGGCAATTTGAGGTTGGGGACCTAGTGCTGAGTAGCGTGGAAGCCACGGGAAAAAACGTCAGTAGGAACAAACTCTCACCCAATTGGGAAGGGCCATTTTTGGCCTCTGTCATCCTCCGGGGAGGGGCCTAGAAGTTGCGCACCCTATAAGGCAAGCTGATACCACAGACTTGGAATGCCACACACCACAAAAAATACTTCCAATGATAGGAGAAATGCCTACTAAAAATTCGGTCCTATTCGAGCGGCCATAGAGGTCGTATTCTAAAAACTCGGTCCTATCCGAGTGGCCCTAGAGGTCGTATTTTAGAAACTCGGTCTTATCCGAGCAGCCCCAGAGGTCGTATTCAAAAACTCGGTCCTATCCGAGCGGCCCCAGAGGTCATACTCTAAAAACTCAGATTCACTTGAGCGGCCAAGAAGTCGTAAAAAAAAGAAGAGAAAGTCAAGAATGAAAAACAAGGCACCGGTGATAAAGTAAAGTATCCCTCTTTATTCATGTATGATGTACAATTACAATAAAGAGGAGAGAAAAGCTAGGTCTCGGAGTGACCTTGCGTATTAGTGTTCACGGGCTGACCTGCCTCTTGAGAAAGAGAGGCCTCGGCATGACTTGGGCACCCAGGCTGACCTGGAGGACTTAAAGGACTCGGGTGTGAAGATCCAGCAAATCGTCGCCCTCCAGTTTCGGATATGTCCTCAACACAGACAACACTTGTGTTTCGAGGGACGAGAACAGATACGAGGAACCGCGGATACATTATCAGCATCAGTCGGCGGCACAGATGGATGCCCTCCCAATACTTCGTCTCCAGTAAAGGTGCTATGTCCGCAGCCATCACTGATTCCCTCAATAACTCTTCCAGCTAGAGATTCCTCTCTAGGAGAAATCCATATTGGGCTTGCAAACGCCCAAATGTCCCCTCAAAAGAGGCACTCTTTGTGGTTGCCTCAGCAAGTTCCGTCCGCAGCCGTTGGACTTCCTCTCGGACAGCCCTCAGCGACTCGATCTCCGAACGGGACCGGGCAACCTTCTCGATAATCTGACTAAAGCTCACGGCCATATCTTGGAACTGTGAAAAGAGACAAGTTTGTTAAGACACGAGCGACAGAGAATAAGGCAAGTAAAGAACCAGTGAAATACCTTAGAAATCAGAGGATCGTAGTTTGGGTCACAATCCACTGGGACCTCAGGCACTTGTAGCATACTCGCGGGTGACACGGGAACATCAAGGACCGCCTCTGCCAAAAGATCTTCAGAGATAGGGGCCTCCGCGACGTCCGCGGAACCTACAACCTCCAAGGGCCCAGGAGCCTCGAGAAATTCTGAGGTCGCGGCATCAGCCTCTTCCCCACTAAGGACCTCACAAATGTCCTCGGAAGGAGCAACACCAGTAGATTCCATCTAGCGAGGCTCCTTAGCCTCAGTGGCTTCCAGGACAGGAGCGGTTACGGTCATAGTTGTGTCCTTGACCTCAGCAACTCCAGTCTCCTTCGAGACCTCAAAAACAGCCAGATCCTTAGAAGGACCCGCGACTTCAAGCTCCGCAGAAGAACCAACAGCCAACTTCATGGCCCTCCTCACCACTGGAACAATAACGGCATTATCATCACCAGACGAGGACAGTTCAATGACTGTCGGTGGATCCTCCGAGGCCTCCGTCCGTGGGCTTTTCTGTGGCCTCTCGGACGGCTCCTGGATAACGAGAGAAGCCTCCTTCCTTCTCAGTCTCTTCTTCTTCTTCTTCGAAGCTACAGTAGAGGAGGCGTCCCCGGACTGTGTCATCCACTTGGCCTCGGCCAATTTCTGAGGGGATAGCCAAATGTTCTTTTTCCCCACGTTGAAACTGCCAAGGTTGGCCATAACCAGGTCTTTAACCTCCTTGGCAACCTCTCTCTCCTCAGTAGTGGCATCCGAGTAGCGTTTGCTCACCACGTTTCCCCATGCGGTCGAGAGCTCCCAATTCTCTCAGACTCCCAGAAAGAAGAATTTGTCCTTCTGCCTTTTCGTGGAGTCCGAGTTCCCACCGCTCATCTCAGCAAACTCCGGACAAGGAGTCATAGTGATCCATTCCAAATTATGAGTAAAGCAAAACTAGGCTTCACCATGGCTACCTCAAGGACCTTCTCATGACAGCGTGCAACCACGCAGAGAGAGACCAAATACCTTATTGCATTTGGTTGAAGCCTGACAAACGGAACGGCCAACTCGTGAATCAGGTGATAAAGCTCCAAAGGAACTCGAAAGCGAAGTCGCCCTTTTAGGCAAACCTCGTAGACGGTGATGAAGCCGTCAGGCGGACTGTAGGCCCTCTCAGCGGTCCCTGAAGCCACCATCTTAGTGGAAGCGGGGATGCTATATTTTGCCCAAATCTCATCGAGATCCTTGAGAGTGAGGGACGAAACGATGTCTTTTACTCCAGGAGCCATGGCAATGAAAGGCAAAACCCCAATGATGAAAGAGGGAAGAGGAACGGTGACGAAGAGTTTTGGAAGCAGTGGGTAAATCGTAGAGGAGGAACAGAGAGCGAAATGCTTCAACACTTTGCAAATAAAATGAAAGCAAAACGTAGAAATAGGAAGCTGGCAACGAGAAGGACTATTAATATTTTTGAAATTCAAAAAGGCACACTCATTGCCCTTTGCCACGTGTCGCTCGACCATTCATCTCAGAGAAACTGTGGCCTTGATTTTTTAAGGCGCCTGACAGCCCGTCAGCCCAGCATTTAATGCTCTTAAGAAGCCCAAACGACGGCATTGAAAGCCTCAGACTCAAAAGAAGTTTTGAGACACTTCTTTACCAAACCTTTTGTCACATTTCCTCCGAGGACACAAGTGGTCGCGGACAGATTGCCAGAAGTAAAGGCCAGCCTCCATGGAGAAACAGCTGCATCATGCCAAATAGTCGAGGATCTCGAATCCTTTGGCACGGGGGGCTAGTGTTGAGTCCCACTACTGGGGCCCATAAAATGCAGCCCAAAAGGAAGGCCCAAACTCACGTCCAAGGCCCAAGGGGCCCAAATAGTGGCGAAAGTTTGAAAGGTCCGTTTAATCCATGGGAGCATGAGGACCCTTAAAGGGGGCTGACGTTATCAAGGAAACTCGAGAAGTGTCCGAGAACCATTTTGACGTCTCCATATAAGGAATCAAAGTATCCAAGCATGTCAACTCAGATGATTCCCTATAACCAAGAAAGCACGCATCATCATGAATCCAACTCCTGGGACACCGTATCTACAGGATCGGCGTCCCTGGTGTGCCGTATCTGCAGAGTAGGTGCCGTGTCCACTGTATTGACGACATGTGTCAGAGCAGGCGCTGCTGACACACCAGTGCCACGTGTTCGTTTCCCAACGGCACAATGTCTCCTTTTCATATAAATACCTCCCTTCAGGCACCAAGGAGAGGATTCTGTAATTTTATCTCCTAAGTCCATATTGAAAGTATTTTTCCAGAGAAAGCAAAAAGAAAGAAACGGAGCTTGAGACTTGTAATTCTCGGTGGTGACAAAACGCTACATCAGGAGACCAACTGTGTTCTTCTTCTGTTATAATGGAATTTTCTGGACGTCCGTCTGTGACCGTAATTTTTTTCCTTTGTAATCCAAAAGAGGCTTTCTACGTAAAAGATATTGCACTCAAAGTCCTTGTCCCCTTTTCTCCTTCGCATTTTACTCTGTGTTGCACGTTTTCTGTCCACCTTGGAACCCATAGTTCCACTCGGACGCTGTTCATTTGGTGGCTGAAAACTCACGACGCAACATTATTGAAAAATACAATTTTATAGTTCGTTTATTTATCACATTCAGCTTTAAAATTTATTATATTATTTTGAAAAATTAAATTATTTTATAAATTATAATTAATTGGATCTATTTTAATCCGAATTCGTGACAACCAGCCCGTGCAGAGAGCATGAATATTTAAAATTGAGATTTTTAAGATTATATATTTGTTAATTTGAGCCTATTAGTCCTAATCATAGATATATGTTATTATTTGACTATAATATTATGGATAGTTGGTAGGAATCTTTTCTTGTACGTTAGTTAGGTATATCAGAGAACGAGGTCAAACAAACAAGAATTGACCCTGATTTTGTAGCAAGGAGGATTATTTTCAGATTAGTTTAACAGTATTTATTATAGTGTCGTATTTTAGTAATCAGTTAAATTTTTTAACTTTATTATATTTATATTTTTATACTGGAGTTATGATGGAGTACTGATTTATTTTGAATTAAATATATGAGATGAATTGGTGAATATGGAGTTCGATAAAGATATTCGATCTGATATCTATAAATTTCTTACTAAGGATGCTACCATTACCGCGATAACTTTTGGACTTTCAAGCGAGAATAATTTTTAAATAATTAATTTTACATAGTTTTAATTTTAATTAATTTTACATAATTGACTGAAAAAGTTATGTATAATTTTTTTAAAAATGATTAATAAATTAATATCTATTAAATATTTAATCAAATGTCAAAAATTTTAAAAAATTTAGAAGGTGGTTTTTTTTTTAGTTTTAAATCTCACTTGTTAAATTTTTTATGCAACAAATGAAAACATTTATACCGTGTGTGCTACTTCTTTCAAAGGAAAAAAATAAAATAATTTTTTTTAAAAATAATAACTACATAAAATATATTATATAAAATTTAAATTTTATTTGTTAATTTTTTTTAATCCAACTCTAAAATTAGCAGAAAGAAATGCTCCTATTCGTTTTTCGATTTTGAAAACTTTGCCTTTTCAAAAGAAGATTTCATTTCCTATTTTTAATTATAATTATTTAACATTAATTAAATAATTATATTATATTATTTTAAAAAAAGTTACTAAAATTTTTTAATAAAACTCTTTAATAATTTAATATTAATTAAATAACTATAATTAAACGGTATTAAATTTATTCTTCCCTTCAAATAAGAGGGACCTTTGTATACTATTTTGTTAGGTCCACTGTCAGTGAGGCCTAAGAATCGCGAGGTCCGACTTACGTAACTACGGCCCAGAGAATCAGTGCGGCCCAAAACTCGAAACAGTCTATATGGTAACTCAATACCCGCAACCAATCAGTGCCTCCTACATTCACAAATGCGATTGCAAGCGGTGGGCGTAGGGCAGAAGAGGCGAGGCAATGAATGGATGGTCAACTTTGCCAACCGCGGCTCGCGTTGCTCCCTACAACTGGCCAGCTAATTCTCACGGGAGAAGTAGACCAAGCGTGGACAGCGATGCACGACGATTTTTCCACTATCACAAGGTGACAACTAACACCACCGGCTGTTGCCAGCGATTAACGGCCGGGAAATCCTTGCAGGAAGGATTCTACGCTCAAAGCTTCACACCATGGGGCATATAAATTCCCTCTCCTTCTACAGGGAGATCCGATTCTTGATCATTAATTGGATTCTGGACATTGGGACGTGTGCTACGGAGAATTGCCAGACCTTGCAGAAGGAGATAGAGGATTAAATTTACCGCGGACACCTCAAACAGTTCGTGAAGGGTTCATGGCAGGTCCCTCGCAGCCTCAGAAGGCGAGGCGAGCGAGCTTCTGAGGAATCATACGGTTGTCGGCGTGATCAACATGGTCCCAACTGGGCCTACCAAGAGCAGCAGGCAAGCTCAACCCGAGCAGGTTTCCAGCAGCAATAGAGCAAAAGTAGGGGATAGAAGTGATGTCATTAGCTTTAGTAGCGACGATATGACATATATAACTTTCCACAATTCTGATCCTCTTGTTATATTCGCCCTCATTTCAGACTATACGGTTAATTACATGCTAAAATAAGTCTTTATTGATAATGGAAGCTCTCAAAATATACTGTATTTTGACGCTTTCTTTAAGCTTGGATTGAGGCAAAATCAGATGAAAGTGGTCGATGGCTCTCTCTATGGCCTGGATAACAAACTTGTACCTGTGTATGGAGAAATCCAACTAGAGATCACGATGGGAACTAACTCACGTACCGCAATGCGAGAGCTAACGTTCATTGTTGTCGATCTGCCGTCTGTATACAACACCATGCTGGGCAGACCATTCCTCACGTCCTTCGGGGCTGTCACTTCGATCCCTCATCTGAAGGTAAAGTTTCTGACCCTATACGGCGTAGGAGAGGTGCTCAGTGATCAGGTGATGGGGCGGACGTGCTACCTGTCCGAAGTCACCCTAGTAGTGCCAGATTGTATAAACAGAGACTTGGATCTCTACGACGAAGCCACGCAGTAAGCCCAGTCAAGTGAAGCAACCAAAGTGGTCCCTCTAGACCCTGCCAAGCTGGAGAAGTGCGTTCACAACAGCGGCTCTCTCACTGCGGCCAACCGCGACCGGCTCATTAGCTTCCTCCAGAAGAACTCCGACGTGTTCGTATGAATCCCTGCCGACATGCCCAGGATACCGGTTGGAGTTATAGTCCACAAGTTGGATCTCGATATCAATCACAAGCCTGTCAGGCAAAAGTGCAGGAACCACTCTATCGAGAAGCTAGTAGCTATAAGAGATAAAGTGAAAAGACTGGTGAATGCCGGATTCATAAGAGAGGCCCAATATTCGAATTGACTATCTAATGTCGTGCTCATTAAAAAAAGCAACGGCAAGTGGTGAATGTGCGTGGATTTCACTAACGTGAATAAAGCCTATCCTAAAGACTGCTTCCCACTCCCTCGGATTGATCAATTTGTAGATTTCACGTCCAGGCACAAGCTCCTGAGCTTCTTGGACGCCTACCTAAGCTATAACCAGATTGAGATGGACCCGGACGATGAGGAACACACCTTATTCATGACTGACCGGGAAAATATTGCTACAAGGTCATACCCTTTGACCTGAAGAATGTCGGGGTAACCTACCAGCGTCTTGTGAATAAGATGTTTGAGGCCCAGATCAGAATAAACGTGGAGGTGTACGTTGACGATATGCTCGTCAAGAGCAGAATAGTCGACGACCACGTTCATGATTTGGAGGAGACCTTCCAGGTGCTCCGAGCTCACAGGATGAAGCTCAACCCGACAAAATGTGCGTTCGGGGTAACTTCCAGAAATTTCTTAGCTTTATAGTGTCCCAGCACAGTATAGAAGCAAATCTGGAGAAAATTAGAGCCATCGTTTATATGAGCCCTCTGCAAACCATGAAGGAAGTTCAGAAACTCACAGGACAACTGGTAGCCCTATCGCAATTTTTAGCCAAGTCCGCAAAGAAGTACCTGCCCTTCTTTGAGGCGCTCAGAGGAACGAAAGCATTCGGATTCCAGTGGACGAGCAAGTGCAAGGAAGCATTCCAAGAGCTAAAGGCGTATCTTGTTAGTCCACCTCTTTTGAGCTCACCATCCGCGAGCGAGGACTTGTACCTCTACCTAGCCACGTCGGACATGGCGCTTAGCTCAGTGCTCGTCTGAGAGTATGACACACAGCGACCTGTGTACTACATGAGTAGGGTATTGACGGAAGTGGAGATTCGATACCCACATGCGAAGAGGATTGGCTAACCCTTATCTATTCCATGCGAAAGTTGAGGCCCTACTTCAAGGTGCACCGGATTATTGTTCTGACGGATCAACTCCTGAAGTCAATGCTCCAGTAGCCAGAGACCTTTGGGCGGTCGGTCAAGTGGGCCATAGAGTTAGGTGAGTTTGACATGGAGTTCCAGCCATGACAGGCCCTCAAAGGGCAAGCATTGGCAGACTTCATAGTCGAGGCGACAACCTCAACTCTAGAGGCCCGGAGCAGCCCAAAGAGTGTGGACGCACCGAATGTTCCTTTGTAGATCCAGAATGTCGACGGATCATCTACCCAGACATGCAGCGGAGCCGGAGTCGTGCTCAGAACTCCAGACGGGACAGAGATCAAGTACTTCGTCACGCTAACTTTCCTTGCAACCAAAACATGGCAAAGTACGAAGCCCTTCTTGCGGGACTTCATTTGGCAAAGGAGTGCTTCACAAAGTCGCTGGTCATATGCTGCAACTCGGAGCTAGTGGTGAATCAGATCCAAGGAGCCTTCGAGGCATCGAACCGTCAGCTTGCAAAGTGTCTGGCGAAAGGAAAAGCCCAGATCTAGGCATTCGAAAGTTTTGAGATCTAACACATCCCCGGAGCCGAAAACTAGAAAGCCAATCAGCTGGCGAGGGACACAGTTGCAGGATTTTCGTAACAGTACGCCAGTAGCATGCGAAAAATCCTGGCAGCACCCTGTGTAGACTGGCTGGACTTGGAAGTGCTGCAAGTCAACGAGGGAAACAATTGGATAACCCCATGCCACGGGTATCTGACGGACGGAATGCTGCCTGCGGACATCAACGAGGCTAAGTGGATTAAGAAGACAACATGTTGGTACACAATTATCGAAGGTAAGCTGTACCAGCGGGGGTATTTCACTTCCTACCTAAAGTGCCTAACTCCTGAGGAAGTTTAGTATGCGCTGAGTGAAGTCCACCTCGGCATATGTGACTCACACATCGGAGGAAAAAACCTTGCATTTAAGATTTTTTTTGGCCCACGATGAAGCGGGATGCCCTGAAATTCGTAAAAAAGTGTAAAAGCTACCAGGTTCATGGGTCCATGGTTCATTTGCCTCACACAAAGCTACACAACCTTTAGTCCCCATGGCCATTCACCCAATGGGGGTTCAATATCCTTGGTCTTATAACCTTGGCCTCCGAACAAAGGAAGTTCTTTATCGTCGATATTGACTACTTCACCAAGTGAGTAGAAGATGTTCCTCTGGCGCGAATCACCGAGTAGAACACAACAGAGTTCCTCCGCCAAAATATCGTTTCCCATTTTGGGATTCCTGAGGTCTTAGTTACTGACAATGGAATCCAATTCATCGACAAACGATTCACTAAGTATTGTACAAGCTTGCGCATCAGGCTGATCCATACATCTGTGGCATACCCTCGGGCAAATGGGCAAGTCAAAGTCACCAACCATACCCTACTGCATGGGCTGAATACCAAACTGGAAGACGTAGAGGGCTCCTAGGTTGATGAGTTACCTTCCGTACTCTGATCATACCGAACGACCCCACTGCAACAAACGAGGGAGACGCCCTTCAATCTCTGCTACGGAGTCGAAGTGGTCATCCTCATCGAAGTTGGACTTCCCTGCCTGCGGGTCAAATGCTTCGATTCAGCTACAAACTCCTAGAGACTTAGGGAAATCCTAGATTTGCTCCCAGAAGTCTATGACGTGGCCCGCTTGAGGACAACAGCCTACCAACAATGTGTTGCACGGTACTATAATAAGTGGGTGAAGGCACGTCCACTCGAGGTTGGAGACCTAGTCCACCAGAGTGTAGAAGTAGCAGAAAAAACCGCAAGTAGGAACAAACTCTCCCTAGGCTGGGAGGGCCCATTCCTCGTCTCGACAATCCTCGGGAATGAAGCGTACAAGCTACGCACCCAGGACGGCAAGTTGGTCTTGCGGACCTGAAACACCACCAACCTTAGAAAATATTATCAGTAGGCCAGCGCCAATCCCAGGTAAGACATACACGCGCACCATAAGAAATGCTTGTACATGTATTGTGTTTCCATTTAATAAAATCGATTATTTTTACAATCTTGTGCGTTCAATCATACGGGTGTTTGCATGCATGACATTTCAAAAAGTGAAACTATCTAGACTGCCCCTAATTCGATAGGTTCTTCATCCATCCGTAACACAAAACTTTGGCTCCGTGCCAAGCAGCCCAAAAGCGACCATATTCAAATCTCGGCTCCGCGTCGAAAGGTTCTAAGCGGCCCTTAAAAACTTGGCTCTGTGTCAAGCGGCCTGAAAGCGGCCATATCCGAATCTCAACTCCACGTTAAAAGTCCCCAATCGGCCATTAAAACCATGGTCTCGTACCAGGCGACCCATGTATTCGAAATATCAGGCCTGGGGGCTTTTGAAGTCCCTAAGACGCGGCCACCAAAACCTTAGGGGGCTTTCTAGCATACGTGCGGCGACCTCTTCCCAAAGGAGAGAGCACCCTTAGTCTACGATGGTCGTGGGTTAGGATCATGCACACGAGAGCGAAGACGCCTTAAGCGGGGTCATGCACCTAAGATAGGTATCATGTGCGAAAAGGCCTAAGACCTAAAATCCGGCTGCTGTGGCCTGAAAATCCAGCTGGCCTTTGGTGTGGCTCCACTGGGCTTACGATGACGTCCATTTTACTGGACCGAGCTTCCGATTAAACACGCGTGATGCGATGATATCCTCTAATGAAGGACGAGTACAGCGCAAGAAGGCGCCAGAACGGGGCCTTGGCGACAATATCTTTTCAGCTTAGTCGTGAAAATCTGAGTTACGATTCCGAAAGTTATATCACACACTCGGAGACATCAAATGCAAGAATAGTAGTTGCCTTTCATTTATAATGTACGTATGAGGTTACAGGGCAGCTTCGGGCAACAAAAAAGGGAGAAAAGCTATACAAGAACTTCGCTGGCCCTACGGATCAGACGAGCCAACCTCTTCAGGGAAGTCTCTCGAGCAGGAACCGTCAAAGATCCCATTGTTCTCTGGGTGAAAGACACCCACAGCGACACCCGAGAGTGCGACAGAGGCAACTCGACAGTGCAAACGGATTCCATCACAGAACCTAGCATCGAGTGCGAGGCACATCTCTTCCAGAGTGAACCGTAGCCTGAGGTCTTCGGAAATGTGAGAGATGTCATCCTCCAAAGCGGAGGTCCGTCCCCTCAGCTGCTTGGCTTCCTCCCTCAGCTGCTCGTTCTCCGCACCAGCCGCCCGTTCCCCTCTCTTAGTCACTTGTTTTCCTCCTTGAGCACAGTGATTTTAACTCCCGCACGTTAGGTTGTCTCCTATTCGGACTCTTTCCTTACCTGGTAAAAGTATCCACACAGTTGAGTGAACACTGCGTCGAGTGAGTTGGGTCCCCCAGGGACCTACAAGGGAAACGAAAGATTAGAGATTCTTAGAGTTCCAGTCAATAGAGGAACGCACGATCCAGGATGATCATACCTAAGTGAGGGATGTATTCGTGCGACGAGGGCTACCTCCTGACGCTAACAAGCTCGGGGGCTCTATGTGCTCAGCAACAACCTCTGCGGAGCTGGGAACGTCTGGAGCCACGGGCAACGGGGAAATGCTTGGGGGTTCCGACTCCTGAACCATCCCTGCCATGACAATCTCTAGTGCCAAATTTGCACTAGACGGATTGGCAACCCGTCCGGCTTTGACTTCCTCCTCAATAGCAGCACTCTCCTGGGCACACGCCTCTGTGGGCACCCTAGCCGGCGATCTAGTAAGCTCTGGAGTTCCTGCTAGCTCTGGCGCAGGCTCCAAAGCGCCAGCCTCCTTTGGATTTGGCACGTCGATCTCCATCATCGGCATGCCCTCAACAGCCGCTCCTTGCGGCTCTAGATCAACGAAGGGACCCACGGGGGATTCTCCCCCAGAATGAAGCTCTACCATGGGAACACCATACTCAGCCAATGCTGAAGCAGGAATTGGTGAGTGCTCAGCCGCTCCCTCCAATGGCTCCGTATCTGACACCCACTTTGCAGTGGAGCTCGTGGCACGTGCGGCTAGCCCCGCAGCCAACCTCTGTGACCTCCGGGTGTAAGCGCCTCTAGCTTCTCTCAGCCTCTTCAGTGAAGCCACCACCTCTTCGTCTGAAATAGTCTCCAGTAGCGAGCAACTCTCCCCTGCGTCTTCCCCCAACGGCTGCTAGAGTATGATGGCTCCGGGCCTCTTCTTCTGTGGGCCAGCGATTGCCCAATCAGACTTCGAACCCCACTTAGTGGCGGTAAAGGCATGGGAGGTCAAGTAATAACTTTGGATAGAAAACGTCTTCATCTATGAGTGGATGATAGCGACTAGCTTCGCTGCCTCACTCACTTCCTCGGTTACCACTTCCCCACGAAAGAGCCTCGGGATTGGACCCCACTCGCAGAAGAGCTCCGAATCCAAGGGTTCCTATAGGAAGAAAAATAGTTCTTCTAGTTCTTCACCAAGTTCGGATTTGTCCTCTGAAGTGGAAACCGATTCAAGGAGACATCAAGATCCAATCCTTAGACTCCATGAAGCGGAAGATTACCTTCGTTGTGTTTGCATCGAACACGCAAGACTGAAGACCGGTGAAAACACACAAAGTAACCAAATAGTGAACGACATTAGGGTGGAGCCTCGCGATAGGGACACCCAATGCCTCGATAAGTACATATAGATCCCATGGCATGGAGTAGCGAAGCTTTCCCATCAGATGGTGCTCGAAACAGAGATAAAGCCTTTTGGAGAGGCGTTGGTCCTACCAGTCAAGCCAGGAGCGCGGTAGGCCATACTGATGGGGATTCCGTAGTCCACTATCAATGCGGCAATGGTACTCACTGTCAGGACAGACCCAATATTGCTTACCCCATGGCAAACTATACGAGAAACTCGGGATGAGGAGGGAGAACTCTTCTTCTTTGCCATCTCTTTCTCTCAAGGAAATATCGGTGGCTCTTAGTGCAAGGAAGCACGAAGAATGGAATTCGTTAAGGCATCGCTTAAATAGGCAATAGGGTGCCATCACGCGAGAAACTCAATCGGCGTTTGGCCTGATGACCAGGCCACGCGCCAGTTCGGCAGAGACGTCGCGAGTTCTAGGCAGCAGCCAATCATGACCCATGCTAGGCTGATTCCCACTGTCGCCCTAGGTACTTGTCAAAATTCCAACTGTCACACCAGCATTTAATACAGGAATTCTGACCGTCATAATCGACAGCGGTGAGACTTTTAGGGAACACATCTAGAAGGAAAAATGAACCATGCAAGCATAACAAACAACAGTAAATAAATCGCACGAAAAAGTAAAAGGTTTTATTATATAATTTACTAATATACTCTTTTTACAACAGGAGGCAACGGTCACAAGGTATAATTACCTGCCCTCACCTAGCCTAGAAGGATACGGAGCCATGTACTCCGTCAGATCTGCGCGCATCAGGGCACTTGAGTTTCGAGAGTCTAGGATGCCGATATGGAAGTTTGGCTCCTCCAGCGTGACTATCCTCCAACTGAGACGGATACCATCCTGGAACCTCCCTTCCAATACAGGTGCCATATCCTCCGGCGTAAACTTTGACCTCAACTTAGCCCCCAGTCGTGCACACTCCTCTTCGGACCGTACCTGGAGTTGCTCGAGCTCCTCCTGAAGAGCCAATATGTGATCTCTAACTTGTATGTTAGCACCAGCAAGCCTCAACGTCCTTGTCTCAGACTGCATCCATGCTCGCTCAAAGTGCGCTGCGCGAGCTTGAGCTTGCTCAACCGTGCTAGCAGTGGTCCGCACGTGGGCCTCCATGTCCTCCACAGCCTTGGCAGCTTGGTGGAGCGCGGGATCCACGCTCCTAGGCTTGTAGTGCCGTGAGGAAGTGGATGCCACCCCCATCTCAAAACCTGACAGGGCTCTCAAGAATCTCCTCGGTCCCATAACAGAGGCCTCTGAGTGGTAGCCTTCTGCTGCCGTGCGCCAGGTGCAGCCTTGTCATGGATCCCTGAGGCGTGTGTATCCCTCACGGATTCCCTGAAGGATGGCTCAGATTCTGATGAAGAAGATGACCTTTCCATTGATGTCGAGATGAGAAAAGGCGAAGGTAGCGCATGTCTCACGCTCTCAAAGCAGCCAAAAAGACGCAAAGCCTTGGAGGGAATTCAAACATTTAAATAACCAAAAACTTCCTGGGAAATGGCGTTGTCCTGAGGCAGAAGCGTGGTCGGAGAGAGCCAACAAGCTCCTCCCATGTGGCGGATCCCCAAAACGTTATGCCGTTCCAAAGCAAGTCATTATGACGCGACGCCCCAAGACCTCCCACGCAATCAATGCGTCTGAATATTCGATGGAGGTGACGTCTACCAACAGCGTTTGATCTCCTAGGATGACAAGCGTCAGCGATCTTTTCACACCGCGTCCTCTCGTCGACGATCCACATCAGGGCTTGAAGGGCGACACCGGAAGAATAGACCACAGGCAATTGGGAACGTTCAAGTGCATAGGTTGGCGCGTACAACGTCGAAGGGGTTTGACAGCCCTTGAGATGTAATGCGCTAAGCGATAAAAAGAAGAAGGTTCATGCGACAAGAAAGAAGG
Source organism: Nepenthes alata (assembly GCA_028571085.2). NCBI lineage: Eukaryota > Viridiplantae > Streptophyta > Magnoliopsida > Caryophyllales > Nepenthaceae > Nepenthes > Nepenthes alata. The sequence goes on along the minus strand of JAOVVI020002378.1, from coordinate 6,353 downwards.
ATAAAGGTAACAGCTACTGCATTTATTAATCGAGTTTCCTTTATAAGAACAAAGCTTGCGACAACCAAAGTACAAAAAAGAAAAAGATAAAATATGGAGCATAAAGCCCAGAATAGCGGCTCCGGATGCTTGAAGCCTTATTAGGGAACAAGGTCTACATCAACTCTCTCTAGCTCCGTCACCAGAACCTCAATCCTCCCAAGTATCAGAGCCGCCGGTGTTGGCAAGACGCCGAAGATTCACCCAATGTTAACTGCAGTGGCGACAGACCATCACCCATAGTAGCAGTCCCGGCGGGGACGCGGCTAGCCCGTGCTCCCCTTACAAGGACTCCACTCTCCACCTCCTCTTTGTACGGCACGCATGATCCACTGGACACGGTCAAGGCCATCAGCGATGTGCTATCCCGAGGACAAAGCGCCCTTTGATAGGAAGGACCCTCCCGCACACTACAAGTCATGCCGGCCACGAGGAAGGCATATAACGGCGGTAGAATTGCCAACCCACCCTCATTAGTATGAGGAAGTGCCTGTGATCGGGGTGTGAAGATAGTCTTCGACAGATGTTCCGGATCTCCAGTAAGTCCATCCAATTCCTTTGCGGACTTTCACTCGGAGCGGGACAAGCCAAGGTTGTCGCATCACTCCTTCGAGAATTAGCTAAGGCATGAATCTCTCCAACTGGGGGCTCCCCTATTTATGGGCAAGCCAACGCCCTATCCCCGCCCAGTAGAGCACGTTGCCCGACGACCATCATTCACAAAACAGGAAAGCCCTCAATGTTGACACAAATTTTGACGTGCGAATCCTGCCATTCAGAGCACCGAATATCTGCAGCATCTGAAAAGCTCGTGTGATCGTCTGGGAAAGGCGTGACGCCAGATGAAGACAAAATTTGGCACATCTTGAGGAAGAACGTGTGGTAGACAATTGGACCAGCGATGGACATACCAGTCCTCGACTATAAGTCGGCCTAGGAATGGGGGGCTAGTGTTGGGTTCAGTATCGGTGAGGCCCAAGAATTACAAGGCCTGACTCTGGTAGCAGTGGCCCAGACAACCAGTGCTGCCCAAAACTCGAAACAACCTGTGTGGCAGCCCAATACCCGCAGCCAATCAGTGCCTCATGCAGCTTATTAATGCAGCTGTAGGTAGGATCGCAAGGTAGAAGAGGTGAGCCAATGAAATGAAAGTCAACTCTGCCAGCTGCGGCTCACGCTACTCCCAACAACTGGCCCACCAATCCTCACGCAAGAAGCAGAGTAAGCGTGGTCAGCGATGCACGACGGTCTCCCCACCACCACAAGGCGACAACTGACATCACTGGCTGTTGCCAGCAATTAATGAATTGCGAATCCCTGTAGGAAGGATTCTCGCATCCAAAGTTACACGCCATGGAACCTATAAATTTCCTCTCTTTCTACAGGGGATATGATTCCTGATCACTAATTGGATTATGGACTTTGAGACGTGCGCACCCTACGCTTCTGCTCTCATACTCGCGTCCTAACCAATCTTCCACAACCCTTCTTTGGCTACAAAAGTGAGCCACCCTTTATGGTACATTCAGGAAGCCATGCCACCTATAAAACGCTCATCAAGTCCTATACTCTTGCATCTACATACTCCCACTGCACACTCAACATATTTTTGCGCACCTCTAAGCGTATGCCCCTTTTTGTTCATTGTGAGAAGTCACTGACTTGAGCATAAGAGTATTTTTGGTGGGAGAAATTCTGCCATCCTCTAACCTCTTATTTATAATTTGTGTTGTTCAGGTTCTAAATAACGGCGATAAAAATTGAACTTGTTTATGATCCTATCCGGATGATAAGAAATTTGAAGACTTTCTAATATGTACGACAACTAAAAATTAAAAATGTAACACATTTTTCTTGAATTAAAATGGACGCGAGATGCATCATTATCATTATCATTTTCTTTAGTCACTGTCCTCAACAGTTTAAAAAATTACTGTAGGCAACGAATTGGCTGTTCAATTTACCATATCACGTCGACACGACTTATCGTGGAGTCAACGAATATCCCAGCGCAGAGGGAGAGTGCGTGGTTTGAGAGAGAGAAAGAGAGGGACCAATCAATGCTCGTTGCTGTTCCCTAAATTTTTTACACTCTTTTACGGGTCGGAGAAAAATCGTTGATGCCGAAATGCAAGTGGGTCACACTCAGTCCTCATCCCCCTTGGCCGTCCTCGCTGTCTCACACACACCGCGGGCTGTGCAGCATTTTTCTTCATTCCCCTTTATAGAACACCCGCCTATCCTAATTTTTTGTTTGCTTCCTCAGCTAATATTCTTAAAGCTGTCTCTCATTTTACCCATAGTGGCCGTGCTCAATTTCCGCCTGCTCGATCCTCCACCTCAATCAAGTGTCTCTGTTTTTATCAGTGCAATTCGTTGCTTCCAGTCAATTTCTTGGTGTTTTGCCGATCAGAGATAGAGTGTTCAGTTATTTCTAAAATTCAAGGTATCTGTCTCATCTTGAAAATTGGGTTTTTGCAATTCTGTGAAAAAGGTGGGTGATTCTTGCAGTTTAGATATCTGGGTCTTGTTTTGATTTAGCAAATATTATTGGGTGTTGCGTGGTAATGTTTCTTTGGCTGTTTGGTTGAGGATTTAGGACCGTGTTTGGGTGTTGGATGGGCTGCAAGGGCTTTCTTTCTGCCGCCATCCGTGTGATCTGTTTATTATTTGGGGTGATTTCGTGCTTAATCCTCCTAATGGAGGTGTATATGACTAGATTTTTATCTCTTTAGGATCATCATCCAATCTTAGCGAAAATAATATGAAGAACCTTTTGAAGAAGCTGAATAATATGATGCCCAATAATCAGGTTGAAGATAAGCAAGGTTCTAATTCATCGAGAAACAATCATAAATTGGATGATGTGGAGCGTAAGCCTTTTCCAGATCTGGTAGGATGGTTTAGCTCAGTGACTCATAGAAATAGCTCTAGTCCCCCATCATCATCATCATCGTCGTCGTCATTGTCATCAACAGTTAGAGGGCAGCATGAGATAATTGAGCAATCAGAATCCGCTGCTGCTTGTGGTGGTGATGTGGATGCTGTCCCAGATACCGCTAGGTGTGATTCAGAGTCTAGCACTTTAAAGGATCCCGATATAGAGGAGTATCAAATACGGCTTGCTATGGAAATGAGTGCTAGAGAAGATCCTGAAGCAGTTCAGATTGAAGCAGTGAAGCAGATTAGTTTGGACTCCAGTCCTCTTGACGATGCTGCTGCAGAAGTTGTTGCATACAAATATTGGGTTCGCCCTTGTGCCCCTCTTATGAGTTTCAGTTTAATTTTGTTGATTAATACTTTGTTGATGCCCACATACTCATGAATTGTATATCTTTAACCTAAGTATAGTCATATATAATCATCTATTAATATATCTCAACCCTAAATATACATTGTGGTCAAACTGCCTGAACTTTGTCAGTTTGGGCTTTTTGTTGATGGTCAATATAAATATGTTTTGCAAGCAAATCACTTTGATGTACAGTGAGGTCTGACTGCCTAGATTTTCATTATTTTTGCTGAAAAGTTGCAGTAGTCATTTTATTCACTGGAAAGTCCAAGTGAAAGTAACAACTGTACTCTTATATCTTCATGGATGTATATTATGATGCAGTAAGTAGTGATATATTTCTTCTCATAGGAATTGAGAAGATTGTTTATGAGCCCATTCCTTGGCTACTAGATTAACATGAAAAGTTTCCCTTGTTTTGAGTATGAACTGCAGCCCAAACCATAGTAGAGTAAATATTTCTTGTCACTTACCTCCCCCCATCCCCCCAAAAAGTACTTGCATAGAATACGTACTATCACATTAGGTATTGTGTTTGAGTCAAACTTGTCTTGAACTTCTTTTGATTAAGAAGCTTTACAATCATGTGTCTTACTCTTGTTCCTCGTATTTCATCTATTCACGCATATATATATGGAATCACTATATGCCATGAAACGGCATCTTGAATCTGTTTATCAAGTTCACCTACAACTACAGCAACTATACAAGGGCATCTCAATTCTATATTTTATTCTAGGTCTTCATATTTCATCCATTCACGTATTTCTATGGAAGCATTAGTGCGTCTGATCCACACATGAATGTATTTTGGAGAGAATACTCATACCTGTGGTGCGTTTGGACAACACTTGTTTGTGATTGAACCAGAATATTGGTGTGACACTTAAGGGGTGCTCGTATGCAATACAGTATACCCTTTTACGTCTGATTGGTACACATGTACTAGTTGTTTATAAATAGGCCATTTAACTGATTTTGACTCATTTTTAGCTAAATGTTTGAGAGAGGAGAGAGGAGGAGGAAAAGAGAAAGAAGAAGAGAGAGAAGGAGAAGGTGAAATTTAAATGAATTCAAACAATATTTTGGTAAAATCAAGTGAAGGTAAGTGCATCTAAACTCTTTTTTCATTTGTTGCTTATCTTTTCGAAAATATTTAAGCATTTTTTGTTTCAATATTCATGTATGTACTAATTTCCTACTCAAACTGATTATACTTTGCCTGCATGTAATTCTATTTTCATTTTATGTTATTTTGTGAAGCCCATGTCTTAAATTTATGAAATCATATTTAAGTATTGAAATTTCTTTGTAAATGTTTTTACATGTTTCTAAATTTTATACCGATATTTTTGCATGATATTAATTTCTACATATTGTTTCCTGTATGTTTTCTATTTGCAAGAAGTTGGTGAAATTATATGAACTATGTTGAATTCTTGAAATTTTTGAATAAATATTTCTGTATGTTATAAATTTTGCTCTATTGTTTCCTGCAGGTCAGATATTTGAAAGAAAATTGATAAAACCTCACTTTGACTTTGATGAAAATAACTAGTTTCTCCAGCATGACAAGATGTGTATACATTTGTATTTTGATTAAATAAAGACTATTATAAAGTATTGATGGAATATATTCGGGCATATTTTAATATATTATTTGTAAATTAAAAATTGAACCTAATATTCACCGGTTAAAAAAATGGTATTTGACTCTAATTATAGGAAATAATATGTACTCGGCCCACCCATGGGTTGTGTGAAAACAATCGTATCTCGAATATTCGTCCCTTATTAGTGAGATTATCATCGATCCTTGATTCTTATATGTTAGTTCGATGTTTGCATATTTCATGTTTCCATACATCTTGATATATTTTCACATGTCGCACAATTATAAACATTTTTATGATTTTGACATATTCGTTTATTAGTATATGGCTTTTGCATGTTTTATTGGCATCTCAGATTTTGATCATGATATCGTCCTTATGGCACGTTTGGTTGCTAGAATGGAATAAGGTGGGAATAGAATAGTTATTCCCAGGGAATAGAATTGGATGGGAATAGAGTTGGATGGGAATAGAGTTGGAATTGTTATTCCTCTGTTTGGTTGTTGGAATAGAATTAGTTGGAAATTTATATTTTAATGTTTGGTTTGTAGAATTGTATGAGGAATTAGGTGAGAATTTATCGGAATGACACTTTTACCCTTATTAATTATGAAAATATATTATATAAAATAATACACACGTGTATATTAATTTCTATTCCCTCCAACCAAACATGCACTAAGTATATAACTTTGGATGCTTTTAAATTATTTAAAGTAGAAGTAAAAAAATAATATAAAAAATAAATTAAAATTATGAGATCAGATAGAGGATGAGAGTATTATGGTAGATATACTGAAGATGGACAAATACCTGGTCCATTTATAAGGTTTCTTTAAAAACATGAGATTATTGCCCAATATACTATGCCTAGTTCTCCAGACCAAAATGGTATAGCAGAAAGAAGAAACTGAACATTATTCAACATGGTGAGAAGTATGCTAAGTAACTCTGAACTTTTAAAATCTTTGTGGACTGAAGCTCCTAAAATAACGGTGTATATATTAAATCAGATTTTAACAAAAGCTATTCAAAAAACTCATTTTTAGTTATGGAAAGGTTAAAAACTGAGTTTACAACATGTACGCGTATGGGGATGCCCATCCAAAGTAAGATTTTATAACCCACATGAGAAGAAGTTGGATCCAAGGATTATAAGTGGATATTTTATTGGATATGCTGAACGGTCCAAGGGATACAAATTTTATTATCCATCTCACACTACTGGAATCGTGGAATCAAGAAATGTAAAATTTTTTATAATGACTTAATGAGTGAGAGAAAATGATCAAAAACTGATCAATTGGTTTCTTAACTCTCCACTTCAAATGATAGGTTAATTATTGTACACAATACCCCTCAAGATCAATTTGGTATTGAATAACCATTCAATGTCATTCCATAAAATG